>CM070713.1:15681544-15887619 GCA_036346275.1 Otatea glauca
ACCGACCGTTTTGATTCTTTAGAACAACTCGATGAATTTAGTAGATCCTTTTAGGAGGCCCTCAATGACCATAGACCGAACCTATCCTATTTTTACGGTCAGATGGTCGGGTTGTTCACGGACTAGCCGTACCTCTTGTTTTTTCTTGGGATCAATATCAAGCAATGCAGTTCATCCAACGATAAATCAAATTCCAACTATAGAACTATGACACAATCAAACCGAATGAACAAAATGTTGAATTGAATCGTACCGTCTATCTTTGGGGTTTATTACTCATTTTTGTACTTGCTGTTTTATTTTCCAATTACTTCTTCAATTATGAGAAAGAAAGAGAGTAGTAAGAATTCTCTTATCCCATTTGGAAGGATACCATCCTTATAACTATCCATGATTGTTTTTGTCTCTAGCATGACCACTTGATAAAATGTGGAGGAAAGTAGGGAAATGGCCGATACTATGGAAGAATTCCTCTTTGGTCGATAGGTAATCAGAATCGGTATTCCTATGATTGGTTTAATAGGTGTTTTCTTTTACGGTTCATATTCGGATTGGGTTCATCTCGATAGTAATCGGAGGGACAGATTGTAAACATGAAAAAGTAGGAGCTTAGCGGGTCCTTACCCCTTTATCGATTAGAGCGGAAAGGACCCATGAATTCTTACTCTTATAATATAACGCGACTTTAATCTATTCCATAACCTACAAATTGGTTACCTATTTCGATTTGTAAAAATAACAAAGAGAAACCTTTGCTCGATGGTCGAATCCTCTATTTATTCTTTTGTTTGCTAATGATGTTAGTGAAGCAATCCAATGTTGATTTATAGTCCTCGCCCTTCGCCCATGAAATTGATTCACTCTTATGAAGCAACAAGAAAGAAGGGATCAATCGAGATTCAATATTTTATTCCACGGAAGAAGTATCACGCAAATCATTGATTTAGTTTAGAGTAATAAACTAATAAAACCTTAATCAAAACTACTCAACTAGCCTAAAAAGAAAAACCACCCTTCAATGGAAGAGTATACGTTTTTTTTGCAAAAATTCTGTAAGTTCGAAGTTGAACTTAATTGAACAAGTCAAGCAATTCTATTTGCTCACAAGAAATTTGTCCCCCGCCATATTTTCTTTCCCTCTGTTTGTCCACTACCTCGCTTTGAACCTCGGCAAAAGAGGTCCAAAAGAGACCCGAATAAAGAAAAGAAGAAATAGTAATCTTTGACGAATAGGAAGAAAAATGATTCTTATTTCGATACAAGAAGAATTGTTGCCTTTTTCTTGTGCCCAATAGAGGATTAAGAAGACCAGCAATCCCTCCTAAAAGGAAGAAATCCTTTTATTGTTACCCTCTTTGCCTTGAATTCTCTTCTTTTGCATTTGATAGAAATAAGGAATTCCAGAAGAAAAAGAAGAAAACAGGGTTCGATCATCCAAGCATAGAGCAGTCAAGCCCTAGAACATAACACACCTTATATCGCCCAGAGTATATTGCGCTTTGAGCGACCCCAGATCCAAGAGGTCAGGATAATTCCAGCACATAGGATTAGGGTATTACCTCCATTGTTGAGGGCCTGAACCTGTCTAAAATCCCTGTCTTGTGTGACCATCGAGTTTGAGATCCAGCGTCTACCCCATAATTTCATTGCCGACTACAAAAGTCGACACTGCTGCCCCTGGATCTTCCAGTCCTCCGCCTGATCTCCTAAGTAACAACAATGGTGTACTACGTGCACAACGGGTTCCCATTGCTGCCCTGACTTCCCAGCATGGACCCACTGCCTCGGTCTCCTCACCAGACATCGTCACGGGTTCATCAACTGATGATGAACAAGGTAAAATCAAGTTTGAATTGCCTACTTTTTGTGGAAAATTCGATCCTAATGCATATATTAATTGGGAGATAGTGGTAGACAAAGAATTTGCAAACTATGACTTATTTAAAACCAAAAGATTAGCGCCGCAGTTAAAGTGTTAATGTCAGATGCAATATATTGGTGGAAGCATATATCTAGACATGATAAAGAACCTAAAACTTGGAATGCCATGAAAAGACTTATGAGAAATGATTATGTTCCTGAATATTTGCTTACTAAACTTCAACGCTTAAAACAAGGTTCTAAAACTGTTATAGAATACTTTCATGATTTGCAAAATTGTTTGTTGCGTTGTGGTTTACAAGAATGTGAAGAAGCTACTGAGCTTAGGTTCATGCGTGGAATTAATCATGAAATTCAGGATGTTCTTGTTGATGAAACATATAGTTGTCTTTCAGAATTGATTAAATGTGCTTGTAGAGCTGAAAACATGCTTGTTGAATCTTTGAAAGAGCCTTTAGCTTCATTTGAGGTGTCCATTGTTGCACCTTCTATTGTAGCTAACATTTTGCAGAAAAGTGAGCACTATCGTGAGAAAGATGAAGAAAATGTGCAGAAAGAGGAAATATTTGCTGCTCCATACGTATGTGAAAAGTTGGAAATTGGAGTTGCACCTACAACCACTGAAAATGATTTAGAAGGTAATGTAAAAGATATGGACTGTATACATGGTGAAAATCATTTTGAAGAGATAAAACTGTCCATGAATCATGCTATCGTAGAGCAACTATTAATGGAACCCATTGCTGATTTACATGCTATTCCTGGTGATAAAGAAGAGTTGTGCGATAATGCTTCACTTAAATCCACACCACAACTAGTGAATGAACATGAAACATTTATATTTGAACTAAACACTTGCGCTGAACATAAACATGTTATTCACATTGCTAGTGAAGAAGATGAGCTTAAATTGATGACTTCTTTAAATACTTTAGGTTACATTGAATTTGATATTCTGTGTGATCTAGATAGTTTCAAGGATAAATTTTTTGTACATTCTGATTTGCCATGGTTATCGCGAAATATTTTTCATGCTGTTGGCAAATATAATGATAAAGGAGAGTACAAAGTGCATAGAGTATATATTAGTTCAGATCTAAAACCTCCACATCCTATGCAACAATGTGATCAATTTGATAATTCTAATATCATATCAAGTACCCCTATTGTCGATTATAATCTATATGATAGTTTTCAAGAAAGGGAGTGTTTTGGTGATTGTGATTCACGAGCCATTGATTTGCTCACAAAAGATATGCATGTTGCTTTGCTCTTTGTCGTGACTAACATTTTGCAGGAGAATGTGATGGAGTCGAGGACTACTCCAATTCAAGAAAGGGAGAATGATGAGACCATGCTCATCCTGGAAATGACCAACGCGATATCAGTTTGGCGACACTTCACGGCATCCTCTACATCGTTTACATCTACTAGGAAGGCTTTCCTTCATGGAGAGGAGGAAGCATCTAAGAGTGCTACCATTCATCATGCCTTTATATGCTGGAAAGAAGTGTTGAGCTATGTAGATAATTATCAGGACGAGCTAAAAAATGAGCATGAGTCGAGGACGACTCAAATTCAAGAAGGGGAGGATGATGAGGACATCACTACTACGGATATGACCACATTTGGTTGTCCCAACTCCAACACGTCATCCACAGGCCAAGAAGAGAGAGAGATCAAATCCATCACGTTCTGGAATCCAATTTGGCCTCCTGGGACAGCACCGACTTCAAATATTAATAACTTTTGCATACGGACTGCGATTTGTGTGATCTTGGACTTGATTGAAAGCTTACAATGAGATCTTTCCAATGAATCTAATCTCAGCACTAGATTCATTGTGGATCAGTCGAAATCATCAAAACAATACACTATAATACTGTTTTTGACTGTTTCGGACCTTTTAAGCGTGTGGGGGCCCAAAGCCCAAGTTGTGTGCGCCCCCCCTTGCTGCACACAACCCTAGGACGTCCCTCTCACGTCCCTCCCTCTTATAAACTCAGTAGCCGCCGCTTTAGACACTTGGATTTTGTTTGATTAGTTTAGCCAAGTGCGAAATTTGTGTCTTCGAGTTGTGCTGGACAGCCACCTTGTCAAGACGTTCAATAGAACCCCACCTCTATTTTGCCTTCAATTCTTATTTGCAATTTCAGATTGCTTTTACTATTGTTCTTGCTTGTTCTTCGGTTGCTTACAAGAATTGAACCTCGTGTTCAGGTTGATTTTGCCCACGGCAAGATCAATAACACTCCGGAGTTGGTTTAGCGATTGCTAAGGCGCATCGCCGTCGTACGCTGTAGTCGGATCGTCAAAATCGGTTCCACCAAATCGATAGTTATCGTTCTCATCAAAAGATCGAGACACAACCTCATATCACTTTCAACTTAAAAAATCGAATAACTTCCATATACCAAATTCAACATCCGATGTCTCTGGACTTTCACCTGGCAGGCTCCTAGCTTTTGATGGCAGCACGGTCAAGGCCTTTGGAAATGTGCAACCGGGCCCCGTCGTGGCAAGGAAATGCATGTTGGCTCTGTTAAGAGGCGCGTAGAAGCAACTAAACGAGGGGCCACAGCATTCCGAATTTCCGACTCCTCGACCCAGCACGTGCGGTAGCCACAAAGCACCATGACACAAGGTTCAAAATTTCGGCGAATTTCGACGAAATTTCGCTGAAATTTCAGATTTCGGACCACCCCGAGATCTCAAGTACCGGCCGAAAAAAAAATTAAAAAAATTTGAAATTGCTACAGTAATCCGAAATTTCGTTTTTTTTTTTTGCGAAATTTCGTATTCCTTGGCCGGTTTTGAAAGTTTTAGGACCGGATTTGGTCCAATAACCCTTAGGAAAGTCATCTCCTATGAAAATTTGTTGAAAACCTAATTTTTTAAATATTTTAAATTTTTGGCAGAAATACTGTCAGGCTTTTATAAAATTGTACAAGCATGATAATAATCTGAAAATTTTATGGTCAAATACTTAGTATATTAGGATCATACATAAAAAATTTCAAAATAATTTAACTTCACTTGTTATCTTTAAAAATCAAAAACAGAATGAACATAATTGGGACAGTTTTATTGTCAGAATTTTATAAATTTTCTTGAGTATGATTATGATCTAAATTTTTTTTGAGAGATTAATAATTTACTCAGTAACATTATATAATTTTTTCAAAAAATTTCAACTTTGTTTGTTTGGTCAATCAAATCTATGTAAGCATTGAACTTCGTTTGTTATATTATATTTCAAAAATCAAAAAGAAAAGAACATAAATGGTACTGTGCCTTGTAAGAATTTTATAAATTCACTGGAGTGTGATCGTGAATCACAATTTTTATGGGATATTAAGAACTTCCTTATCACCATTCTTTAAAATTTTCAAAAAACATTATGGTTTACATAATTTTTCATTTTGTTCAAATTTGCCGGTAAGCCTTTTAACATGGCAGTAGTACTGTTCGAATTTTTAAAAATTCATAAAGTTTGATCATCATCTGAAACTTTTATTAGAGTATTATAGATTCATCATAACCATGCACAAAAAATTTCAACAGTTTTTAACTTCATTTGTATCATTTTCCATTCGGATCAAACTTGTCAGTCAGTGTTCTATCACGACAGCGCCACTCTCCGAATTTTTAAAACTTCCTCACATGTGATAATCAGCTAACATTTTTATTAGAACATTAGTTATGGATAATAACCATGCACAAAAAATTTCAATAGTTTATAAATTTATTTGTACCATTTTCCATTCCGATCAAACTTGTCGGTCAGTGTTTTATCAGGACAGTACCACTCTCCGAATTTTTAAAACTTCCTCAGGTGCGATAATCAGCTGAAATTTTTGTGTCAGGAACTCTTTATCCTCCAAAAAAAATTTAAAATTTTTCGATAATGTTTAGACCACTTTTGGCCGAGGCAAAACCGAAATTTGGATATTTCTTGAAATTTCGGGTTTTTCGCCAATTCAGTTTTTTTTCGGATTGGACCGGATTTGAATTTTTAATTTTTTCCGAAATAATTCCAAATTTTTGAAATTTCGCCGAAATTTTGTTATCCGGCCCGGGGCGAAATTTATTCCGAAACCGAAATTTGAAACCTTGCCTTGGCATGGCGTGGATTCCGGTGTGATTTTTTTTATATATAACCCACTGAACGAATTGTTTTTCGAAAATAGCTCGTCTCACTTTGAAATTACACAAATAGCCCCATCCATGCAAATCAGTGGTTTAGGACAGCTGGAATTTTTTGTATGATTTATTTCTAGCCGTTTGGGACAGAAGGATAATTTTTTATTTTTTATCCGCAGCGAGATATTTTATAAAATTTTCCAGCAGCTGGTGTCCGCTGGAAAAAAAATTCTGGCATTTCCAGCGGCATCGCAGTGATAGATATTTTTTTTAGCTGGAAAATTTTCAACGCACTGGATAGGCTGGATTCCGTGGGCTCGGCCGAGTCCGCTGGATCGGAGCAAAAGAAAAACGGCGCGAAAATTTCCTGCGGACTGAATCCACTAGAATTGTCGCCGGTTGTACGCAAATTCCAGCGGACTCGGTCCGCTGGAAATCGACACGCGCGCGGGAATTTTTTTTTATATAGCCCCTGAATGATTTTTTTTTGAAATAGCTCGTCTCACCCAAAATTACAAGAATAGCCCCATCCATGCAAATTCAGCGGTTTAGGACAGATGGAAAAAAATTTTGGGATGCAAAGACCGAGGCGACTCGCATATGTCGAATCGCACACAAAACAATACTGCACCCTCGACAAGTTTAAGCGGCCTTTTTTTTAGACCGTGTAGATATTAAAAAAGATTAGAATACATTTGATTATTATCTTAAAGCACTGTATGCAATGTATCTATAAAGAAAATGTCAAACTAATTTTTGATAGTTGCTAGAATTTTAGAGTTTAAATCAGGGTTCAATAAATTCAGTAAAATTCATATTTGTCGGTGGTAATTCATATAGTATTTTACAAAATTATTTGTAGTTACTTTTTTGACAAAAAATTCAAATTTTGTTGTTCCTCATTCTCTTTCGGTGTGCAACAAAATTGACGACAAATCATAGTAAAACATTAAACAAAACCCGATATTGATATTACAAAGTGTAGTAAGTACAACAACTACAATAGTATGGCATGTGAACTACACCTAAGATACATACATGCCTTAGGGAATTCATAAAACTAGGATACAACGTAGGTACATGCCTCTGGTGAAGGACTAAGTCACAAAACCATATATTCTATGGCCATGGTTGTCAGAATAGGTCGCTACAATGAAAATAATAATAGTTATCTATTGATTCCTAACGGGGTACTACGTATGGATACCTGATAAGGCTTAATGTAATATCATCGTCAGGATTCAGAGGACTCCGAGGCTGCAAGGTTCGTGGCCTAGGTGTCATTATCATCGTCATTTGTATGGTTAGGAGCTAGCCCTCCTTCAGTGCTGGTTTAACATCCTCTTGCATTGTTGCCTGAACAGCCTGTTGTAGTAGTGCTTGAACGACCTGTTGTGATAGTGCTTGAATGTCGAGGTCTAGATGACATGAAATCGTTATCATCATCGTCATCGTCATTTGTATAGTTAGGAGCAAGCCCTCCTTCGATGGTGGTTGAAAGTCCTCTTGAACTTTCTGCTGCAACAGTACTGGGTGGACCTCTTCTGCTTCTTCTACGCGAACCAGGCATCACACCCCGGCCGAATAATATATACATCGTTACGAATTCTGGGATATCTTTGTTCAGCAACTCTTTATCCTCCAGGAATGACTAACACACAAGACGAGCATACGAATTAGTGAACTTATAGATAATGCTAAAAAGATTAGTAGGGTGAACAAATAGGAAATAACTAAGCTTAATTTGCTCTGCATACTGATCAAGCAACATCAGTACCCTATAAAATCTCGTAGAGAAACCTATAGCAGAAGGGTGGTCGGCTAGTTCGCACACCCTGAAATACCTTTGACGTCACCCTTGCAAATGCGCCTTGAGGTCGTTGAAGGTCACAAGGTTTAGGACAGAGGTTGTCACCTTATGCCTCGATAATGTCGGACGCCACTCTTGCAATTTGGACACCACTTTATTTAGGTTATCCTCCTTGAACGGATCATCCTTCCCATTACGTGTAACCTTCAACGTGTAATGAAGGGTTATGTTGCTCATATCAGGAGTCCACAAGAATGCTCTGCTAGAGGATCCAGCCATGGTGAAGTGTGAGTGAGAGCTGTGTATGTGTTCCTGCGGTTTGACATTTTATAGTCTCGAAGGGGTGGTGTATGGACTAAGTATTGGAAGGTAAGATTCAAATGTGCAGACGGACAGCAAAGCACCGGAGTGTGTAGTCAAGTCAGGTTGAAAAGGCAGTCATGCATGCAAGGTGTCAATACTGACAAATATATTGTGCAAGAAGTGGTCACTTCAGAGTTAAAAATAGGCAGTGAGTGGTCACTTCGGACTGTGCAGTGTGCAGTTAGTGTGTACTGAGTGTACCAATAGGACTTTGTAGCGTGCAGTGAGTAGTCACGCCAGACTATATTGTGTGTAGTGAGGGGTCATTTTAGATTGATAAAAGTCTTCAGCGAGTTGTCCTATCGGTCTAAGAAAAAGCATCTCGTATTAAGGTACAGGTCCTACTGTAACAAAAAATAACAGTATTGCATAACCAAATATAATAGTTCGTGATCATAAAAACCATATGTCGTACAACATATCTGGAACGGATTAACAAAATACATAAGATAAAAAGTTCCAACAATCCAAAACATAAGTAACTGCTGCCAGCCCCGAGTAGTGAAATCAGGCCAAAAAGCTGAAAGAGGTGGGAGGTAATCGACGAATACATAAGTTAACAAAGCAGAAGATGATATATGGAAACCACTTTGAAAGGCATCCATGACCAACTCTGTCTCCTATACAGGAAACGAACTACTTGTCAAGAATAGCGTACAGTACAATAAGGATAGCCACACACATAATCTTCTCCAAACACTTGACATGATCTAAAATGCACTCCATCTTGAATATCAGTATGTTCAGCCTCTGCTCGAGTATAGGGTCCATCATCTCGTCCATAGAAGGCTACATCCTCTGTGGTACTATGGTTGTAGGACGCTCCATGGAGGTGTCCATGGTGTCCGCCTTCTAGAAATATTGGTATCCTGTAGCCTACGTGATGAGGTGAACATGCTTTAAGGCTGTGCAAAGAAAGGAGATCCCTCCGAACAACTACACAACTCGAATAGGAAAAAATCTTGTTTACGCGAAGGAATCAAACTAACTTTCCACTTATAGATAAAAAAGGGCATTTATAGAACACCCGGTCGTTATTTCCCTCGGTGTTGGTGTAAAACACATTAGCTTTCACATGGCTATTAGGACAATCAACTTGCCTTGCAGTGGCAAGCGCACGAGCCCTCCGATTTCCTGAGCTCACCATTTGAGACATGGCCTTTGGAGGCAAGGAATGGGATGAGGACGAGGATATGAGGAAGCGGAGCTAGCATGAAGGCCTATTTATAGAGGCAGTGCATAGATTCGATGGAAAAAAATGGAGCCAAACAGAGACACGCAGGGGCAAATTGGTATTTTCATGCCCTAGTTACTAGGCACTACATGTCAGAACCAATTAGTATTGTGTACTTGGCCTGACAAATGTGTGGTCAAATCGGCGTGACAAAGCTGATGGTAGAGTGTTGTCAAATCGGTCTAAAAAAGTTTAAATCATTGGGTGGAGTTTTGCGACCTGTCACTGCAAAAGGTGATGGATGCGACCTAACAAAGTTTCCGCCATCGAATAATGCAATCGTCCTAACAAAGCTACTACCTATGACTTGTCCAATCTGCCTGACAAAGCTGCTGCCCGTGAGTTGTGCAACTGCTTGACAAAGGTGCTATGCGCGAGCTCTCTCGTTGCGTTCTCAGGCGGATGTGACAAATCGGCCTGAGAAATTAATGGGAAAAATATCATATGTGGAAAGCACGTAAGTTAACAAAGCGAAATACCATATTAAAATAGGTAATGTGCACTACATGGGTAACTTGTGCTGTTGTCGTAGAACGGACAAGAATGCAATACTTAACACATGACGACACAAACATTATTTTTTACATGATGTTAATCGAAAGTTACAGCCCGCAAAGCAAGCAATCCGCAAGTAGGCTAACAGCCGAAGGCAAACATCAATTACACATACGCACTGTAGTACAGCAATAGAACCTGT
This sequence comes from Otatea glauca, assembly GCA_036346275.1. Classification (NCBI taxonomy): domain Eukaryota; kingdom Viridiplantae; phylum Streptophyta; class Magnoliopsida; order Poales; family Poaceae; genus Otatea; species Otatea glauca. The sequence goes on from CM070713.1 coordinate 15,691,673, forward strand.
CGTTGCCTTGTAGCGTCAACTCTAATCTGGTCGCCGCTTTCACGGACGACGGAGTTGGTCTTCTGAGTACGTGAATCGGTCAGCCTCGTGCGTCGTGCTCTATAAGTCATACTGTGTGTCTTGTGTCACGCGAGGGGCGTCGTCAAACTAGCTGGGACCCAGGTGTTGTGCACTCAACATGTCTGCCACTCACCCAGGAGGCTGCATTGGAATGCACTGTTAGTGTCGTGCCCAAAAGTGAGTGCACTTAAATTACACAAAACACTTACCGATGACTTTCGCGAGGTCGTAGACTACGGTGCCCACTAGGAGAACTCGTCCCTAGAAACATGCGCACACGTACTATTAGCACGGCATCGCATTGGGAATAACTTGAGCTGCACAAACATACCTGCCATGGCACCAACCAAGTCTGCTGAGGTGGGTGCTGCGGTAAGCTTGTCGACGCAAATGTAAACCAAGCATAACTTGCTGATGGCAAGTCCTGATCGGGGGTGTCCATGTCAGTGGGTGTATCGACCTCAGCATTTTTCGACGGTGGAAGGAGAGTTTGATCCCTGCGCGCGTCCTGTAAAAGAACATGATACGAACGGAAATATTAGGTACCTTCGAGAAAGTTATGTTCAATAGCAGGTAATAACTTCAATCAAAGGTAATATACCTGACGTGACGCCAGCGTAGATGACGTGCCTGCACCAAAATTGTGGAAGGCGTGCGGAGTATAGGCTTGGCCAAAGCCGAAATCTTATGGTAAACTTGGAGGAGGAAAGTCTCGATCGGGCGAGTTGGTATCAGACTCCGTGTTGACCTCTGGAGTTGTATGTGGGGGTGGCCGAGCAGGCGCTTGCTGATAGGGCCTAGACAATGAAGGAAGGAGAGATTGATCCCCACGCTAGCGCTGTAAAAGGATATGGTATTACCAAATAGGTCACATTGGATGAGTACTTCAAAGTATGACAAATAAATGTACGTGTCGTACCTGAAGGCCAAGCTAAGAGGAAGACGATCGTACAAAGCTCGATCGTCTTTTGGTCATGCTCGGACGTGACGACCTGGGAGATGGAGGACGAGCGCCTCGCTCAGCACCATGTACGGCAATGTCACTGTGACGGCCGCATGTAACTGTCTTCACGATGCCCTTGGCATCGTCCAAGACAGTACGTAGAACCCCAAGCAGGCCGGACATAGTGTTGTGCTTCCCATGTCGTAGTGCAGTGGAAGCCTCGTCGATAATACAGTTCACATGATCGAACTGCACAAACAACACGAGCACTGGGTAAATATAAGAAATCTGAACAAAAATGCAATATAGGTTCGTACCGTGTCGTCCTTGCATGCTGCGCGGTGTACGGGGTGGCTGACGCCCAACCACTCAGCGTGTGTGACCTCCTCAGGCCTTTCGGGAGCTGACCCAGTAAGTCGTGTACGTGTATAAGGCACGTACCACTCCAAGTACACGACGTATGCCTGAAGGTCGTACGGTCGACCCTCTACTATGTCCTGCTCCATGGCAGACTGCTCCCGTGCAATTATCCAAGGTAACTGTGTCTCGCGCCAGTCGTCGCTCCTTTGGCCCCTCCGAGATTGTCTACGGGAGTGAAACTTGCAAGTTACGAGTTGTACTTACAAATTACAATTGCAAATGACAATTGGTATTTATGAATTACACTTACATATGCACTTTTCATGGAAAAGGCGGTCCAACTGGAGGGGGGATCTACTGATAAAGTCTGAATTAGCGCATAACTCTCACTGGGCAATACGCCTCCACCATATGACAGAACACGAGGTGGCATGTCGTCAACCAATACGCACCATCCTGCCCACACAGCTGTGACAATCCATGCGGTGTCATACTGACCAAGAAATGAAAAGTCCAGGGTTGTCATATGATTTCATCCTCATGCAGGTCTCGAAGTAGTTATGAAACTCTGGGTAGACTCTCCGAGGCCTATCCCTTACCCATCCCAAGTAACTCGCCGTCCACCGAATACCCAAGGTGGGGCCATCAATCAGGTGACCAACCTCACCATAGAACTGAGCCTGCAACAGATACAGGTGAACAGGCTCCCTAAAGTATGGGCGCCTGACAGAAAAGTGCTCCCAAGACCAGATCTGAAGCAACGAGTAGTACACTGCAAGCACGGGCTCCTCCCCCGTTATCTTCACGCAAGCTGCGCACAAACCCCGGAATGTCGCGTAGAGCACCGCTGATCCAAAACTGAACTGCGAGACATTGTTGAGGTCGGCGTCAGCCAAAGCCTCTGCGATGTGGATGTAACTCGGGTACACGATATTTCCCTGTGCTATAGGGAACAACACCCAGCCAAACAGGAAGAGCAGGTACACTGCAAGGTGAGTCCTCAGCACGTACTCCGGTGCATCATCGGGGCATCGCATGTAGCTGCGAAGCCATGATATCGGAACCCCCGCAGTGTGCTTAGGGACTAGATGACCAAACCTGTGCCGTGATCAAGTGAGAAATTAGGCTGGCCACATATGAGGATGTGACATTTCTGTGCTTCTACAGTGGCTCAGCAAGCACAGAAGTGTGGTCTGTCAGGACGGTTATCCTGAAGCCCGAACTCGCGCCCTTGAACTTCTGTGCACGGATCTTGCCGGGACACTCAGGATCCATGCACTTCACAATGTAGGTCTCCTAGTTCGACCTGCACACCCGGTATATGCGGCTGATGTTTATCGTATATCTTGCAATTACCTGTTGTGCGGCACTTTTCATAGGGAAGCGTTGCCCTACCAGTAGAGTGTCCTGATCGAAGGCCCAATCAGTGCTGGCTTCGTCTGGTAGCATGAGAGACGTCTCGCCAGATCGTCCAACCAAGAAGACACGTACTCCACATCAGTGGACACAATGCCACCGACTGGAGCTGCCATCGGATATTGCTTCGTCCGCCATGCCTTCCAGGTGCTCGGGGCAGTCAATGCGAGCAGACCACCACCGCCCGATGTCTTCATTTGCCTGAAAGTCATCCGCATCAATATCCTCACCGATAGCCCCAAAGAATGCTTCGACGACGACGCCACCGCCACCGAGGGGACTAGAGGTTTGGCCTCTGTCCAGGAAGCGCACATACACCATCGGTCGACGGTGTATCACCGCTTCAAGGTTCATCATAATTTGCATGTATTCCCCCCACATTGTGCTTCCCACGATCTTGCATAGGTTCCACACGTAGTTGGTGGAACCTCCCACGACTCTGGCATGTACCGCCTCGATTACGAGCTTCTTTTGGGTAGTCTCCCAATCGAATGTGTTTCTCACGCACGTACGGAGGTCGACTAAACTCATCTTTGTTAGACCCGGAGCCCGGATCACCTTCCTTTCGCAGTTCGAAATGTCCACCCCATATGGACCCTTTCGAACAACACCGTCACCATAAAACATGGATAAATCTTTGTAACATCCAGAAAAATATAATAAAATGAAAATGAATATTTTGGATTTGAATATATTTATTTTTGAGTTTTCTTAGAATTATAGGTTTTTATTTGGATTTTCCTTGGATTTATGCTTTGTATGAAAAGTCCAACAAATAGAATTATTGAATGGAAAATGGCAAGAAGATAAAGAGGTAAAAGTAAAATGTGGGAAAATTACCATGAGACCTTATTCATGCTGGTAAACCAGTATAACCATCTAGTAAAAATCCTATGTGCTGGAATGTAGATAAATAAAATATTTAACCATCTCTTTTTGACTAGAAACAGTAGAAGCCGCATTACCAGAAGATATTAGAAGTTTATCTGGAGCCATAAAAATTACCATAATACCCTCAGAGCACAATATTTTGACTTGAAAGTTTTATAGAGATATCCATAACCCAAACTGAACTCGTATAAAAATGTTTGAAAATAATTAGTATGATTCACACCCTAGAATAAATAAAATACCGAAATGCAAATTCTAGCTAATGCATAGTGTCAGAATTTTAAATAATTCATTATAGAATATTTTAGTCCGAAAATTTTACTGGAAGATTAAAACTTCCGGGAGATGTTGGTCAAAAAGTTTCAGAAAAATCTACAGTGATTTGATAGCAGTTTTAATGCCCACATGGAGCTGTCCGAGCCAAGCCCTTATCTCTTGCAACCTCGTCTCACTGACGTGTGGGCCCAGGTATTGTAGCGGCTCGGTGCGCTCGCAGTTGGGCTGGAGTTTTTCTCTTGCTTCCCGGCGGACCCCGACCCCATTTGCCAGCCACAACTTCCGTTTTCCTCTCCCTTTTTCTTCCCGCAGCCGAGACGAGCTCACTTGCTCCCGAGTCTTCGCTGTCTCTGCGTCTCAACGCCGACCCCGTCGCCCGAGCAAGCAGCTGCAACCACGTTTGCCTTGGCCTTTCCCGCGCCATAGCTGGTCATATCCTTGCCGCCTCCTTGCCGGTGTGAGACCTTGTGCCACTTCACCGAGCGTGCACAGAGCCAACCGCATCTCCCCTCTCGCGTTCAAACGCTGTAAACTCATCCATTGCCAGCTATAAATACCGCAACAGCGTCGCATTGAGGTCCCCATCTCCTTAGCTTCGCTCTGAACCGAACACCTGAGCCAGTCACTCCATTCTTCACCATTTTCGCTGAAAACCCGAAAGAGGGGAATCGGTGAATTGAGCAAAGCCACTAGAGATCGTTGGAATCGGTTCCTTCTAGAGCTTCACCTAGCATCCTAGTTTACTGATCACACCGTAATTTCCTACTTCCATGCCTGCAGAGCGTTCTCATCGCCGCACTTCTTCCTCAACTCCGGCGCCTGTGGGCAGCCATCTCTGGATCTTCTCCGATCGCTTTTTCAGGTGAAATGGAATCCCTAGGACTCACTGATGCTTAACCCGTTACCCATTCGAGCCGAAACTCACCCATTTTCTTCCCCAACAAGCCGCCCCTTCCTCCGTCGCAGGTCTCCGGTGGCAGCCCGTTCCGGCCATCGCCGGAGGTGATTGACCCTACCCTCAGACGCGCGTCGGTGAGCTGGTGCTCTTCGTGCCCTCGGCCGAGCCCCTCCGTCGCCGTAGCTCACGGCGGCCATTCTAGCGGCCGGTTGGTGATCTTTTGCTGTAGGCCGTTCATCGACCAGAGCGAAGTCCTTTAGTTCAACCGATAAAGGCGTATACATCGAGAAAACGTATTTTCAAATTTCTTTAGAATTTCATTACCCGAAATAATTCAAATGCTTGTAGAATTTGCAATATAACTCCAAATTAGTGAAATGAATTTCTATATTCATATAAAATCAAGTGCTTCCATAATATGCAATAAAATTTTGAAAATTATCACTGGGTGAATTTGAAATTCAAATTTGAATAAAAGGCCTAAAGATATGCTTTATACAAAAATTCTTCAAACAAACTTAGAATTTAATGAAACTAATTTTTCTAGGATCCCTATGTTTCCAAGAGTTCAAATATATAAAAATATTTAATTTTCATGTATGTTTGAACTACTTTCCATTTAAGTTTTGCTTTCAATACACTAAAAATTTAGATATGTATAATTGGATGGAGGAAATATGAAATGAGTAAAATTTGATTTTCTGAATTATAGAGAGGCAGTAGAATGCTTGAACTTGCCAAAATAATTAAGGAGTAATCTTGAATTGAACTATTAAAAAAATATGAAATATTCCTAGTGCCTGATGCACACACACACAAATATATATATATATGTGCACCGGAAATGAAATAATTAGAATATAGATTAAATGGGTTCAACCATGAATAAATTTAGTAACCAGCTTAATAGATTTAGCTTAATCAACCCCTTTCTCCTTATGCATCGCTTAAGGATAAGTGCTTTTGCGTAGAACCCTTTATTTTTATGTTCTAAATTTCATAAATCCAAATAATTTTAGCATCTATAATTCGAAGTTATAAATATAAGAATTTATAATTTTAGCCTCTTGAATTCGCAATTCAAGAATAGATAATCTATGAGATAACCCATGTTTATTCATCATAAAAGTCTTTAACAATGTATTTTTGTAGTTATCTAAATCATGAAGTCTTGAAATCCTATAATTCAACCCCTAAAATATACTCTTGTTTTCTGCAGTGAATCTTTATTTGGTTTAATGTCTGTTTTCTTTTTGCCCTTACTAAATTTGGATATTTTCTATGTTTTCGTTTGATCGACGTGTAGAATCCGACGTCCTCGAGGAGGAAGACGACTCCGTCGCAGATCCAGATCCTGAGCCAGGCAGCGAGCTACAAGGCAAGCAACCCCTTGAGCATATTGAGCTTGATAATTTACCTACATTATGTTGTTTTTGTCTATGTACGATGCATCCGGATAATTCTCCATAGAAATGCTAATTTGGGTTGGAACTGTAGTTAATCTTGTACATTATGGTTTACCTTAATCTGTATGCACATGTGAACCTTGTAAGCCTTAGTTTGAACTAGACATGCTTAATGACATTTGGGTATAACCGCTAGCATAATATTCCTGCTTATGCTATTCGTCATATGTTTTCGGTTTTTTCAACAAATGTATGGTCCTCTTTGGGAAAAGGTTGCTGGTACTTTGGTTAAAAACCCAAAATAAAATTATGGTTTGACGCGAGCGATTATTGGCAATAGCTGGTGGTGCAAAGGGAGTTGCACGTAGTATAGGGTGGAGTATCGCCCGTGTCGGATTAAGGATCGAGCAATGGGACGCTATAGATCCAAGATTTCCGTGCAACCACGAGGGCTGGTATGGGACAGTCTTAGCCTATTAAGTTATTTAGATGTGGCTTTGCATCTAAGGAAGGCGGGAGATAGCACAGGCATTCCGGTCAGGTCTGTCTGTAGGGGTTTCTACATACCAATGCAACGGTGTACGCCTTGCCATGAACAGAAATGTGGTGTTGGATGTGATGAAAGTGGATCCACGGTTTGGGTAAGTGTTTCTGTTTCCATGGCGAGGATCAAACGTCCCGGGCTGGTTCAAAGCCACGTCTAGATAATGTAACGGCTCTGTATGATCTCCTTGCCGACACACCAAGGGAAGTGTGTTAACTGGCCTGGCAAAAGAGGTTGATCATTCCTTGTGGGTAAAGTTGTACACCTCTGCAGAATGTAAAATTTAATCGATTAGCCGCGCCCGCGGTCATGGGCACTTGGTGAAGTCATTCCAATGTTAGTCTTTTGGTATTTTTTGAAAAATGGGTTTGGTTTGGAAACCAATTTGCAACTAGCTTTTGTATCAAAGGATAGACACCGGGGACTTTTGCAGTCGGGTAGACTGGGTTGAAAGACTTAAATATTTGCTTATCACTTTGTGTCTCTCAATTTCCTATTTAAAAATGCGATGTTTCAATTTATTATATTCATACTTCTCAATGTTTATGCAACTACAAAATAACCCATAACCTGCCTTTGCTTAGCCTACATGATTATTTAATTGCATTTGTCAAACACTATAAGTCTTGCTGAGTACAAATGTACTCAATCTTGCATCGGCTGTCTCAGAGGACGAAGCCTGTGAAGTGCCAGACGATTCTTACTTTCACGCAGGGCACGAGGTGTTCGACGATGATTTCCCCTAGGTTTGCCTAGTCAGTTGCCTGAGGGTTAGCGGGCAAACCACGAGGCTTTTGGAGTTCCTTTAACTCTCTATTTTTCGTTGTTCAGTCTTTGTAAATTTTATACTCTGTATAATTATTTCCACTTGTATATACATATTTATCAGTTTGTTCTCTTGTGGCTGTGATATGAATGTTGTAAACATGTGAGTGCTAGCCACTGATCATGAGACTAGTATAGTGATCACATGGAGGTTCCTGTTTGCAAGAACGGGGTCTCACAATCTTGAATTTCTGCCATTTAGTACCTACCATAGCAAAAGACGCAAGCACGTGCATTAAACACTAACATACGATTCGCCACATCCGTAATCAGTAATAATATAGCAAATGCGTAAACATCATTTCCATGTGGTACTGTTAAGGTGATTACATACTGTTATTTACGTTTTGCACTATCGATTTATGTATTACTCGTCTAACGAAAACCAATTATTTAGTACTGTTCACACCCTATATCCTCAATTTATGTACTACTCAAGTACTGGTGTCATTTCATGCATGACTCGTTGCACTGAAATTATCATTTCTTCTACTACTCCATGTACTAATGTTGTCATTTTGTGTACTACTAGTCATTCTAATATTGTAGTAATCCCACAAATATTGTCATAATATTATACTGATATTACCCAAGTTATGCACATATTGCAATAATATTACAGCAATATTGAAATAATTGTACTAATCCCACAAATATTGTCGTAATATTACACTAACATTATTTAAGTTATCCATATATCGCAATAATATTAAACCAATTTTAAACTAATAAAAGAACCACATTATTGTCATTCTAATAAATTTATAATTGTATGACAGCAATATGGCTATAGCGTTATTTTACGGGCTATTGTATTGTTACTGTTATACTACCAATGCGCTATTATACTACCAATTCCTTCGACTAAACCAGTCTAAAATGTGAACAATAAATAAAATCCTCTAACAGTACGCCAATAACATTACAAGAAATAGCATACCATTACAACAGTAATAGTAGCACACTATCATTCATACGTACTACTAATTCTACAATATTATACTAATACTACGCTATATTTAAATAACATGGAGCCATTATCTACTCTATACCTCGTTATTTCATTTATGGCTAATTATACTAATGTGATCATTGCATACACTTTTACCATTATACTACTAATTGCACTGATATCACACCAAGTACACAATATTTTTTACAAATTGTATCGTCCATTCGTGTACTACTCACGACACTACTACTGTCATTTCATCTTCTACTCATTATACATTTATCATCATTATTTCTACTGATCATGTAAAAATACCGTGCTTCAATGTATTAATATTTACACTAACCTTCCTGAAGCTCAACCGATGATTGTGACAGTCGAAGTAACATTCAAATTAACCTTCTCGGATATTACCTACAAATAAAGGCTCCCGAATCAACTGCTGTAAAATATGAACCATGGATAAATTCCTCAAAAAAATAACCGTTAATAACTTCCTCCTAAAGTACGATTCTAAATTTCTTCTTCCACCTCACTTTTCCCTCGCTTCTGTCCCGCGTCTCCTCACTTCTGCCTCTCGATTTATAAGCTCACTTATTTCTTTAGGAACCCCCTCCCCTATTTTCCCCTCGTCGAAGCGAAAGGCTAATGCAGTTTACCATTGGAACGAGTCCTCAATTTATAGCCGCCTCGTGTACGCGCATGGATGAGAGACACTGGTGTTGGTCGATGCTTTCAGCATGCTAATGGAACAGAACGAGATTATGCATGTACAAACCACTGAAAAAGCTACAACATGTGACCGATTCACATGATAAAAAGCACAAAATGCCAGCGCATCGTGTGCTCTCTGCGACGGAACTGGGCGGCAGGACCCTCGTGCTGCGCGCTTTCTCTCGTTTGCGCCACGTGTTGTCTGCGGACCGAACGGGCACCAGGCCCCACGCGCGTGTCGATTTCTAGCGGACCGAGTCCGTTGGAATTTGCATACGGCCAGCGGCAATTCCAGCGGATTCAGTCCGCATGAAATTTTCGCGCCATTTTTTTCACTCCAATCCAGTAGACCCAGCCAGGCCCACGGAATCCAGCCCATCCAGAGCGCTGGAAAATTTTCTAGCTAAAAAAAATATCCAATGCTGTGATGCCACTGGAAATGCCAGAAAAAAATTTTCCAGTGGACACCAGCTACTGGAAAAAATTATAAAATATCTCGCGCCAGATAAAAAATAAAAAATTATCCTACTATCCCAAACCATTGGAAATAAATTATAAAAAAATTCCAGCTGTCCCAAACTACTGAATTTGCATGGATGGGGCTATTCCTGCAATTTTGGGGTGAGACGAGCTGTTTCTGGAAAAAAATTCGTTCAGGGGGCTATATAAAAAATTTGTATTTTGCCCATGAGCGGCTACTAGCAGCGTGGCCCACCATAAAATGAAGTACAAGTGGAAGGGGAAGGGAAATCGGAGAGGGGAGGAGGAGCTTAGAAGGAGAGATCACCACGTTCCATAGACCTGATCCTATCCCTAAGCAGAGGACACCTAGCCTTGACGGGAGTTCGTTAGATTGCATTTTCCTAACTCATCTCATATGACCGCCTTCACATCCCAAATTTCCTATAAATTATTTATTAAGTTGCCAAAATATTGCCTTGCATTTACCATGAGCTTTCATAACTTTCTACATTTAAGAAAATGCTTTTCACTTTTTCATGCTGCAGTTTTTTATTTTGAAAATTAATTCAAAACTGTGCAAAGTCTGAAAATAAATTATTTAGATTCTAAATAATCTGAACTACATCTCCAAAAAGTTTTATCAATTTTGGAGCTAGGATACTATTTTTTTCTTTTGCGAAGACAACAATGCACCTTGTATTAAAAACAAGGGGGAATCGATTGTTTGCCCCATTTTACTTGGTGCAATTGATCATTTGCCCTGTTTGAGACATCATGGGGCATATAATCAATGGCACAAGTACAATGGCGATAAAAGAATTTCTGAGCAAAAACTAAGATTAAGAAAAACTCTGGAACAATTACGCCAACATCAGTACTATGTCAAGTGCATTCACAAAAATTTTCATAATTTTTGGTGCATTGTACCTATGCCTAAAAATTTAGGCAAGAATTCTGATCAAAACAAAATTTTAAAGCCTCTCCTCTTACTGGCAGCTTGGACCAGCACATCAGTCCTGTGAGCCACATTCAGTCAACCGTTGTTGTTATTTCCTAATTTTATTTGTAGTTTTCCATCTTTATTATTTGTTCCTGTATATTATGAACATTTCTAGGCCAACATTCTTCGCATTGGACAAGATTGAAGAATCTTTTTGGTGCCTTATTTTTCATCCTCTCGATGTTCTTTAGGTTTTTGCTGTTATAATTATAATTACTAGTATTGTGTATATGAAAAAGAATATGTATGAATTGTTGGCTGTAATGATGTCAGTACTTTTTCGGTTATCTTTCATCTTTATAATCGCATATGTTAGACTATTGATACTTTCTCAAATTATGACATTATGGCGAATATATATATATATATAGGAAGCTAAAATGGGGCACCATGGAGCCTAGGCTCCATGATTTCAAATGCGCAGATTCAAGCCAAATTCGGGTATATTTTTCAAACATTTTAGTTTTAGGGTATATATCCATCTATAACAATTCAAATGAAACACATACCTTTGAAAAAATATACTCGAATTCAAGGATTTTAAACGAATTTAGATTGCATGCTTTGCTGATTTATATATATAATCAGCACATACCTACAAACAAACTATCATCAAAAAAGGAAACTCTAGTTTAAATTTCAGTTCAAACTTGTTTGAACTAGTTAGTAAACTAGTTAAACTCAACATCTTAAAATTTTGAAAAAAATAAACATATAATACATAGGAGAATATACCCATTTTGTATCATGGAGCCTAGGCTCCATAGTGCCCCAAGTAATTATAATATATATATATATATATATATACACTCATACCTTGCTTGATCTACTGTAATTATTCCATCTTTGTCTGTTATTTGTCAAATCTTATCTACTGTCAATTCTATGTATCTCAGCTTCGATTACCTTTTTTATTTTATCTATCTTATGATATGTGCTTCATTTTTAGATGAATTTTACTCAATATTTCAAGTATCATGTACTGACATAAATAAAACTTTACCATAACATCAAATTCATATACTCATTACAAGTATATCAAACCATAATTGCCAATAAGAACTCATTTGTATTACATTGCTATAAGTACTTGCATAGATATAATTGTCTCCATTGAACTTTCTTGTCTTTCATTCCTCATTGCTGTCTTCTGAAATTCGTCTTTTCTTCTTGATTGTTGTTCTGAAATTATTTATCCGTTGAACCTTTTTCTCTTTCATTCTCCTTTATGCATGATCTGGATCCTGCATTTATTGAAATTAAATTCCCTTATTTTAAAAAAAAACTGCATTATTTCAATTTTTTTAGTTGTAAATTGTACCTTTTTTGTCTCTTCTTCTTTGGCAAATCAAACTAAAGATTTTTGAATGGGCACCTTGCAATGTTGTAATCTTCTAATCCACAATGTCTACAATGATATGTTGTCTTTTGTTTTGTCTTCTCGTAAATTGATGTCATCCTTGGTCTTTCTTTAGTAGCTTATATCTCTGGGTCTTGCAAATTCATGTTCATATGCATTTCACTAGTGTTTCTGATTTGTATGTGTATTGCTCTGAGTTCATGATGATTGCTATCTCTGTTGTTGAACAGTAATTCCTTGTAGTTTGTCTTCTATCATATCAACCTCTTGCATCGTGAAGTCATAGTTCTCTTTTGATTTTGTTGCTTTTAAAGCCAGATCAGCTAATCATCTTGACGGAACATTAAATCTCAATTTTGTCTCTTCAACAGGTCCATTTACTTTTTTTTCTTTGCTCAACTTTTTATCCTTTTTCCACCACCTATTAATGATATATTTTTCTGTTATTTTGCCAATATTCAGATTTATCATCACCCTCAAAATTTGGGAGTACAAGATTCCATCCTTTTGAAATTTTGCACATATGTAGCTAAACTCCTGTCCTTGTAAGTCTGTGATAACAATATACTTTCTTGCTCTATATTCTTTTCTCGTATTACTCATTGATTGTAATACTTCATACGTACTTCCTGGATACTTTTCAAGACCTGAAGCCTAGTTGTATCCTTTAACTTCTTTTGAAACTTGTCGAAGATCTTTTTATTGTACAACTCTACTGCTTGTTCTTCAAAGTAGTATTCAGACCACAATTTCTTTGGTTTCTTTATTCTTGATTCATGATCATCTTGTTGTTCAGTAGTGTATATTGTATTCATCATCCTGGTATATTCTTTCAAGAAATTAGTTATGCTGCCCTGTACACTTACATTTCATTTGAATCTTGCATTTGTGCCTTCAAATCTTGCTGTGCTCTGAATGAATAGATAGGCATGTTGTTTGAAGTATACAGGTATGAATCTTTCTCTTGTATCCCACATTTTCTAGAAGTATTTGATGTTATGGACCTCATATTTTTGAATCATTTGTTGCCATAGTTCTTCAAACTCTTCTATTGTGAGTGAGTTGTTTATGATATCTTCAAACTCATTATATAATACTTGTTTTGCACAAAATGTTGGTCCTTCTTTCTCATTATCCTTTGTCTATATATGGAACAAGCAATTCATGTTGTGCCCACAAGCAATTGCATCTAGAGTACCACAGAGATTTTTATGACCCTCTCATCAGACAAGCTATTGCCTCAATGCATCTAGGATGTTTTGATATTGAATTGCAAAATCTATAATTGGTTGTGTCTTGTAAATGTCATTGCATAAAAATCTAAGGAGAATAAAATTTCGAATATCATATACTAATCATGGAAGTTCTGCCAAGAGAGTTAGGGGGAAAACATTATTTCATAGTTCAAGGCCAAAAGACCTCACCACAAATATGATAACAAAATATTTCATAGTTCAGGTAATAATACATTAACAAAATATGATATATACCACAAATATCAATAAGTGTTCAACTAGAAACCACATTATTTCGTAATTCAAAACAAGAAAACCTTATAGTTTTTTCATGTCTTCCATCATATATGTCATAGCTTCCGCAATAGAGGCTTCTCGGTTCTCTCTGAAGTTCCATAACTCTAGTACAATGCCGATTTGTTTGACACCAATAACCGATTGATCTTCAGTCATATCTCTCAATCACTACAAATTAAAAGTGATCATGTTGTTGTGAGAAGGGCAGTAACCACATTGAATTTAGTACTAAAAACCTTCATATTGCCTCTATAAGGTTAGCTTTAGCTTCTTCCATCTCTGCATTCGCCCTGTGGTCCTTACTGATGAGTGCCGTGTTAAGGGATTCGATATCTTGCAAGCGATCATCTATGTCTTTCAGTTCTTGTTTGATCTCACAAATCTTTCCTGTTATATCATATTTCCCCTTCAATTGTTTGATCTCCACCTCAAGTTTTTATTTAGTTTCTAACAGCTTTTCCATGTCTTTACCATAAATATATTATAATGAATTAGGTGTTCACTTCAATATGAGGATGCAAGATAGAGATAGGATGACACGTACATAAGTTTCAAACATTATCACCTAGTATAGGCACAAAAGAAGCATTGAACATTCAACACATAGTAGCTCCAAGACATCAATCCTTGTGTGATATAACAAGTTTAATGTTGAATTATAGATTATATGAATTTTATGTTCTGATATATATATACCTCAAGCCTAGCTAGCAAACTAATCCATACAAAGAAATAAAGATCCAACATATTGACATAGAAAAATGAGATTGCGTTGTGGTGACCTAATGAGGCATTAGAGCTTGCTATGATATATATATGCAGCTTGCTAAGAATTTTATGTTTGACCTCTCATGAATCATATATCCAATTTTGTTCAACCATCATGAATCCTATATACAGCCTCATTCCTTCTAAACATCATTCACAAACATCATTAATTCACAAACTCAAAATGGTTTCCCTAGTCAAGCATGTCGGTTTCCCTAGTCAAGCATTTGAGCTACAATTCTTTAGTTACAGCCTTATTCTTTCTAAACATCATTCACAAACACAATAACCTAGTCAAGCATATCGGTTTCATACACAACTCACCGACGGAGATGAGGAGGAGGTGCTCACGGACGAGGAGTTAGCCGACGGGGAGGAGGAGGAGGTTCTTGTGGATGAGGGTAGCCGATGGCCAGGGAGGAGGAGGAGGTAGCCGATGGGGAAGGTGCTCGTGGAGGAGGAGGTGCTCACGGAGGAGGAGGTAGTCGATGGGGAGAAGCAGGTGCTCGCGAAATTCACCGAGGAGGAGGTCACCGAGAAGGAGGATTGCCTGGGAGCTAGGGTTTGCAGGAGACGAAACGCATGGATCTGGTGCTACAAATCTCTATCGGTATGGTTATATAGGGGTCTCAGGTCATATCACAGATGGTTCCTAGTTAGAACCGTCTGTGATATTACCTTATCATAGACGGTTCCTAGTTAAAACCATCCGTGATATGATCACAGACGAGTTTTAACTAAAACCGTCTGTGATATGACTGACGGTTCATAAAGAGAACCGTCTGTGATTAAATCACTAACGGTTGCACTAGAGAACAGTCTATGATGTTTGTCATAACAAACGGTTTTTTAAAACCGTCTGTTAAGAGGATTCTAATATAAACCTTTCTGTAGTAGTGTAATGTGGTAAATATTTCTGCCTACGCTATAGTCCTTTTGTATAATTGAATTGCATTGCCGATGGGTACTAGCTGCATCTTTATAGCTAATTGTCTTATCATTCTTTTTAAATTTCAGCTCATGAAATAAAGGCTTAGTTCATGCTTACTTATTAGTTTTCTAGCATATTTTTCTTGCTTTAGCCCAAGCATTGGGAATTTGGATTTTATATTGACTGCATTGTTTTTCCCTTTTTCTGAACAAAACGACTTGACCAAGATCCGAAGGTTATTCTTACTATAATATGCATCCATTCATTCCACTGTCCGTGCATATCAAAATGGACATATTCTTCTTGCCCCATAAGAGCTTAAGATGATTTACTAAGTTAGGTAATGTTTTTCGTTTGCTAACTACAGTGTCATACTGTTTACATACTACCATCTTCCAGATTCAAACTTCACAACAGAAATATAAGGACCAAATTGTACTAGCAACACCTAATAGCAATTTTTGTTGCATCAAGACCATGTAGAATTTATAACAATGAGCCATACTCTCTCTTAATTAATATATACTAGGTAATTCAATCGTCTCACTAGTAATATTAACATACATGGAAAAGTATGTTGTATAGATGAATATATCTTATTTAGCTTAGCTGGTAATAAAGCAGCATATATATCTCGACTGAGTTCAAAGAAATGAATATAAACATTGCGCTTTCCGTATATTTGCTGTTGCAAGTGCACTTTCCTGTTGTTTCTGTTTGGAGTGTGCAGGAATGACATTTCAGGATACTTTCCTAAGTGCCTTTGGAGATTGCTAAAGTGTTCACTGCTCCGTTTGCCTATGGCAACAGAGTAACAAATGAGCTCGGTATTAGCAATTATACTGTTAGTGGATATAATCTTTATGTCTTTTTGGTTGTCCTAGTGATATAATATCATATGGATATGGCACTATTATACTTGTGAAGCTTCATATTATAGCACTTCATCACAATCGGTCATTTGGTCATTTGGATAGTGATAATAGGGTCATCACAATCGGTTCTAGATCAGAACCGATTGTGATAATGTGGTCATCACAATCGGTTCTCATAACTGATTGTAATGACCATATTATCACTATCGGGTGAAAATCGACTGTGATAGCGTCTCTTCATCACTGTCTAATGACTTTGTATCACCACCAAAACCGACTATGATGACGAAAAAGAACCGATCGTAATGTACATTCCTGTAGTAGTGTTACTATTTTTGGGCAATGTGGGCTGTTTTTGGTCCCTAGAGTGGCTTGTTTTGGCCCATGTGAAAGGGGGAGGGCTATGCCCAAACCCTAGACATCCCCTTGCGGCACCCCTCCTTCCCCCTCATCCCCCATTCCCCTCCTAATCCCCCAGTCGCCCCATGGGCTCCCTCCGTGCACCCCTTCCTCCCTGCACCTCCCCTACCTCCTAGCGCCTTCACTGCCCTCCTTTGCCTCCCCAGCACCCCTGCACTTCTTCCTGGGTAGCCCTCACTCCGTGTTGCCTCGGTGGAGTTTGGTTGCGAGGTGGGGCGTAGAATGCACGATCCGAGGGGAGATTTTCATAATCCTCATTGATCCGGCAATTCTCCGAAAGAAGGCATAACTTTAGTGGATGCAAACTTGTAATGGTTTAATATGTTTTTATAAAGTTATGTTTGCAACTTTTATTATATCTTGTGAATGAGCTTCTTTTGGTGGCTTCGATAATGGTAAGTATGAGGTAAGAATGTTTTCCAGACACATGTATTCTGGGTGCTCCCAAGCACGAGGTCTTGGGTGTTCTTGGATGCGTGGATCCAAGTATAGATTAGTTGTTGTTGTTGTTGTTGTTGTTGTTGTTGTTGTTGTCCTCATTGCCATTACTTGTTGAATACATTGTAGTTGTTACTTAATGTCTAGAAATGAATGTATGTTGTTGCTGACATTTTATTTGATATTAGTTCAATATGAGAGTAAAGTCATGATTAGGTAACATTTAGGGCACGTGTGGTGCAGGGTGTTACACTGTTATTATTGTCTTCAGATGTTGGTATGTTAGCTTCTATCATTGTTCTTATCATTGCCTTCTCTATCATTGTATATGGTAATGCCGTAATTCCACCCCTGCGTAAAGATAACACAGCAATCATTCCTCTTGTTGGTATGTTAGCCTCTATCATTGTTCTTATCATTGCCTTCTCTTCATCTGACATGTATTTGTGTGATCGATAAAATCTTGTCTCTAAGTTTGGACTAAATTGATGATTGCGATTCAAATCCATCCTTATAATCTTCCATATACCATCATTCTCTGTGACAACCATTACACAACTAACAATATGTTTTCACCAATATGCTTGTTTCCCTTACTTGGCATTGTTGGTTGTTTTCAGTTTCCTCTGTGTCTTTTCCAAACCTATTTCATCTTAATGTCACCCTTGTAACTTCATGATTTCTCTTCTTGCTTGTTATATGATAATTGTGTGCTATTACAACTGCAAAGTCACTGAGAAATGCATAGAAGTTAAAGAGCTTCTTTTGAAGTCTTGAACTGCATACCAATCTCTGGAACATACATCTTTTCTATTTTATTTTATTTTATTTGCATTTTCTTCCTTCAATCTCTAAGAACATTTCGATGTCTTATTCTGTAATTACATCTTTTCTCTATTCTTCACTGTTCATTCTATTATGATCAGATGTTCTAGAATAGTGTTGTTGTTCTTCCTCGTTGTTTCTTGTTGTTGTTTAATCAGTTTGTCTTGAGCTTGCTTCCATATTTGAGACATATTCTTCTTGTTTGTCCTACAAGTTTTTCTTCATAATGAGTTCTCACAAAACTAGTTTGTTTTTTCTTTTGTATGCTATAGTCAAATTTGTAAGTTGATATGTTACCTCATTGTTTCTGAAGATGTCAAGGTTCCAATGGGTTTCATTATAGTCATGCTGTAGCATGACTTTTAAATGATCCAGGTTCTCCCTCTGTTCACTAGTATGTATCTATTATTATTCATATTTATATTTTGAAATTGTTGCTAAATCATCTGACATGATCCTTACCTAATCTTTTTGTTCAGAAATCTTTGAGTTGCTTCATGTATCAATACTTGAATCTTTTGATTCTTCGGGAAAGTCTACTCTTCTTGATATAGTGTTACCCTATGTAACAAAAAACAGTAGTGAGAAATTTGTGTAACTTACATTTCAATTATTAAATTTTTATGGTCGAAATTTTTTTGTAATTTGGATGTCAGGTTTCTGTAATAGTGTGAAATTATAATATGATAATTAATATTCTTACCTCATCCTCCAAGCTTGAATTTTGATAACATATCTTTTGTGTCATATCTTCAGTAGTCCTGCTTGTTGTCAGAATCAGAGTTCTGCTTAAAAAAACATACTAGTTAGTATTTCTCAAAATGTTAATTATCCCTTCAAAGTATATGTTACTTTTCTTACTTCAAAACTTGCGGAAGCATTTAAAAGTGATGTATACGAACTCATTTCTACCTGCCAAAGAAAAATTCAATTTAATCATTAATGTATCATGAAAACAGCTCATAACAACTTTTTTTGCTACTCTTACCTCGTATTATGGTAAGTTTAGATCTTTGTAGTTTATCATGTTATGCATAAGAGATATGTAACTAATTACTTCTGCATGTAACTCAATGAGAATTAGATTATTATTTTCAAGATTAATTCTGGTTTTAAGTGACAGTTTATTTTCTTTACATAACTTCATTCAGTTTAAAGTATACCTCATGATTTTCCCATACGTTATGCAAAGTAGATTATGTCTCTAGAAATTTATTTGAGTAGTTCAATACATTTCCATTATTAATCATCATTGTCCATTCATCATATAAATTTGTATTATCATTCATAGCTTTTGCTTTATCTGTGACCTACAGTACAATATTTGTTCAATATTTAATATATACAAATGAAATTCTGCTCTTCTGTAGCTCAAATTATACATACCTTATTGTCATTGTTTGCATAGCAGATCTTATTCTTCTCCATCATTTGGAAGCCTGATATGCAACACAAATTTTATTCATGAAGATGCATATGCAGTACTAGGATAAAAAGCATTAATTGAAATACTAATTCTGTTATCTTTTCCAATATCTTCTTTAACGGTTAATCAAAGTGGCTAATTAAATCTTCAACATGCATATCCATGAATGATTCTAAGAGAACCATGTCCTGCAGACTTTGCATAGTACATTAATTCTTCTACATTAATTGTTTGAAAGCCTGATATGCAACACAAATTTTAATCATGAAGATGCTTATGCAGCACTGGCCTACAATTGAAATATTGTTTCTATTATCTGTTTCATTATTTTATTTTAGGGTTCATTAGTGTTGCTAATTATACCAAGAAGATGCATATGCATGAATGATTCTAAGAGAACAATGTTTTGCAGATTTTGCGTAGGTCTTTTCCTTCTCCATTGTTTGGAAGCCTGATATAGAGAACAAATTTTAATCATCAAGTTGCTTATGCAGCACTAGCATAAAAGCATTAATTAAAATATTGATTCTATTATCTTTTTCATTATTTCATGTAAGTGTTTATCAAAGTGGCTAATTAAATCATGAACATGGATATGCACGAATGATTCTAAGAGAACCATGTTTTCCAGATTTTGCAGTCATATCTACAGATGGGATTGTATAATCTTCAACAAGAGAAGCACTCTGGAATATCATCTAGCAGATAACAGGAGCAACAGAAAAACTCAGGTTTGGAACCGTACCTTTTGGTTGTTCCATTCTCTCTTTGCTTTTCATTTCTCTCTTGTTCTTCCATGTTCTTTCTCTGTTCTTCTGGTTCTTGCGTTCTTTTCTTTTCTTTTCTTTTTTTTTTGCTGATCGAGTTCCTTTATAACTTACTAACCAAGATTTGCTTCCATAAAAGCCTAATATATGGGCTCATTATGCTATTCGGTAAAAGGCTAAAATATGGGCTCGGAAAGCCTAATATATGGGGTTGATTATCTTGTTCGTTTTGAAAGCCCACAGCACTACTAGAACTCAAACGGGCCGAGTCAACAGACCAAAATTTAAACAGGCTGAAGGAAAATGAAACGGGCCGAACATAATAACAGGCCCTTTTTAACCCGCTAAAGATTTAGTGGACCTATTAACTAATTTCAGTGTGATAGACGGACAATGGAGAAATTTGACTGTTTGTAAAAAAACAGTGGTATATAATAATAAATAAATGATCAAAGCATTATTTTATTTTCACGTAGATGTCAAACAGAACGACTTCACCGAACGGTTTCCTCTCTTATGTCACTGCACATGTAATCCATTGAGGATCGAGCGAGTGGACAATACTGCTGTAGCTTGATTGGTCAAACCAACCCTCTCCCATAGCCTTAACGGCCGGTCTCCAAAACCCTAGCTAGGTTCTTCGCCATGCGGGTAAGCTATGATAGAAATAATCTTGTAAGTGGAAAAGTTTGTTTTTGGAAAGTGTTGATCCAAGTAGTTCTATGGTTGTATCCGAGTCCGTGTGTTAGTCTGAAGAAATTCTGCTATATAAGCGGTGTTGGCTCGAGTTTGTAAGAGATAACAGAGAACAAGAAGCAATCGTCAGTTGGTTTGGGTTGTCCTGGTGAATTGAGAGATCCCGTTCTAGTCCTCTCAAGATTTCTTTTTGGTTGAATCTTTGATTCTTTCTTTTGAAGTTTCTAGATGTGTAGATGCATGAGAGTGCTTTCGTGGTGAAGTCAGCAATGTCCCATCGGAAAAGATCAAAGAAAATGGGTGTGTCAAAGTTGACTCGGGCGTTGAAGAGATGTGCGTCAAAGTCAAGTCGTAGAAGATGAGTATGTTGAGGTTTAGTCGTCGTCTAGATGTGACAATTGAGTTCTGCAGTGAGGCAAAGGTTATAATCACCGATGTCAGTCAAGTTAGGTGTGTCATTGAGTGAGGCAAAGGTTGTAATCACCGATGAGGTGTCACGGTGGTATGGCAAGAAGAAGGTGGAACTCCTTATAGATGTGTTCACCATCTGTATCGAGTAATTGTTGGGTAAATCAAAGTTAAGACCGACTACCTCAACAAGTTAGAGTTGTGTTACAAGATTAAGGCGTGATGGATAGATTTAATCTTGTAAATAGGAGAGTTTGTTTTGAGAAAGTTTTTAGATTCCAAGTAGAACACTGAGATGTTTACCGGAGTCGGTTGTTGAGTGTTCGGCTATATAAGCAGTGCTGGCTTCAGTTTATAAGATATAAAAAGAGAAGAAGCAGTGTAAGTCATAAAGGGCTTGGTAGCTTAGTGGTTTGTGAGCTGGCTTGTAAGTCGAGATTGAAGGCAGGCATTTTTAAGAGGCTTGAATCAAAGATTCAACCAAAAAGAAATCTTGAGAGGACTAGAACGGGATCTCTGATTTCAACAATACAGCCCAAACCAACTGAGCTATCAAGCTCTACATTGCTTATTGTTCTCTGTTATCTCTTACAAACTCGAGCCAGCACTGCTTATATAGCAGAATTTCTTCATACTAACACACGGACTCGGATACAACTAGAGAACTACTCGGATCAACACTTTCCAAAAATAAACTTTCCCAAAATACACTTTTCCTAATTACAAGATTATTTCTATCAATCAACCCCTTAATCTTGTAACAGAACTCTAACTCATTGAGGCAATTGATCTTAACTACGATTTGTCCAACTCATACTCAACACAGGATGGTGAACGCATCTCCAAGGAGTTCCGCCTTCTTCTTGCTGGTCATACCATTGGTGACGCAACTCGCCGATGATTACAACCTTTTGTCTCAGCTCTAATTGTCTTTTCACCGATAACGCAACTTGACGACGACGCAGACTCGCATTAGAGCTTACCCAAGAGAGAATTTGGACACACATGCAAGAACTCTCGTGCGCACATACATCTAGAACGACGACCACAACTCCTTTTGGTACACGCAACGGATTCCTTTTGATCTTCTCATGCAGCATAATCTCTTCTGATGCGCATGACATCTCTGAGGAATTTGCACACGTTTCTCTTGTGGACACAACTCGCACAAGAACTCACGTGATCACACCGTATCTCGCGGACACAACTGACACGAGAGCACATAGCTTTTTTTTCTTCATGGCCAGCCTCACGAGAGCTACTTGTGAATCTTCACTGCTGCCACGCGCGCCCGAATGTCCCGCGTCCCACGGTCGCCGCCATCTACGGACAAGCCCTGATATGGCCGCCCTTCACGACGATAGCCTGCTTCCTTAGGTGCCACCCCCGGGAGCAATCTCAAACCCGTGACCTTCGATTTACAAGCCAGCACACAAACCACTGAGCTACCAAACCCTTCTTAACTTACATTGCTCCTTCTCTTTTTATATCTTACAAACTCGAGCCAGCAGGCCCAGCACTGCTTATATAGCAGAACACTCAACAACCAACTCGGTAAACATCTCAGTGTTCTACTCAGAGTTAAAAAAACTTTCCCAAAACAAACTCTCCTGATTTACAAGATTAAATCTATCAAGCTAACCACCGCCATTAATGCCTCCACGGCCTCTCCTCTACCTTTTTGTCCTCCCTTGAATTGATAACCGCCAGACGCTGCCTGCATGCTTCGACCGTCCTCACAGGTTGCAAACCCTCGCGTTTCACTCACCTCCATCCACCTGTACTAAAGCTTCCCGCATGCATTCGATCTGGCCTTCTCCCTTATCCTAATCTCTCTCTCTCTCTCTCTCTCTCTCTCTACTTAAACTTGTAGCTAACCACAAAGTTAAAGTTCACAAGCCTACGCACTACGCAACGCCGCTAACTCTACACCTCGAAAACACTAGCTCAATTCGTACGTACAATCTAGCCAAGTCCATGGCGCAGTCTCCGGCCGTGCCGCCACCGCTGGCTGTCCTCGACGGGGGCCGGAAGAAGCGGGCGGGTCTCCCGAAGCTGCTGCACAAGTTCTTCTTCAAGGTTCTCCGGCTGAGACCGACGGCATCGGGGGCGGAGGGGAACGCCGCCGCGTTCGAGGGCTACTACGGCTATCGGATGGTGGACGAGTACTACTACTACAGCTACGGCGGCGCGGGGTCGTCGTGGGCCGGGGTGCTCTCCTCCATCCCGGAGGAGGAGAGCTCCGAGGAGGGCACGCCGGACGCCGTCATCGGCCCCGCCGCGCTCCGTAAGGCCCACTCGGAGCGGTTCGTCGCCGCCGAGGCCGCTGCCGTCGTACACCTGGAGGTCGTCTTGTGAAGGCGAGCTGAGCTTACTATCTAGTCAGCAAGTTTTATCTAAAGATGAGCGCCCACAGGATGGCACCTTCACCGTTCGATCAGAAATCAACGCTAAAGATGAGCGCAGGCGGGTTTTTCAGGGCGACTTGGGTTCCTCGCAAGGGCAAGGCGCTCAAAGCTCCTCCCCCGCGTCAATCTCAGCCGTTGCAGGGTCCATCGATCGGACGGCTCCGAAGGTGCCGAATAGCGCCGCCGGTGCCTGATTTTCAATGACACAAAACGTACGGAGGGCCCAAATCTGCAGTTCGCGTGTTGCAAAATCAAAATTCAGTCTTGTTTATTCTGCAGTTCGCATGTTGCAAAATCAAAATTCAGTCTTGTTTGTTAGTAACTGACAAGATTTGTGTGCGTGGATGGTACAAGACGTGATCTAACCATCAAAACTGTCATGTGTGGCAGAAAATATCCGGAAAAGGGCAACGCATCATGCGTGCATGGGCGTCATTTTTGGGCGGCAGTAGAAGTTGCTGTCTTGTTGGCATCACTAGTGACATTAGTGGCCATTGTACATTAGGCCTCTCTTGCTCTCATGTTGTTGTAACTTTTTTTTTTCTTGAGTGAGTAGGGTGTACAGGAGTCGTACGTGCTTGATTCCTACTAGTGCTCCAGCTTTGCTTGCTTTTAGTGGCAAAATTAATGGTTAAAGTTTTTATTTCGCCCTTCCTTTTCGAATAATTAATGGTTAAAGTTCAACGTTTTGACGGGGTGACCTTGCTCAGCTAGTTCCTGTGAACTGGTAGTTAGCGGCTTAGCGCTTACTTTTTCGCAATAATTTTTGTTGCACATGATGTGTAATATTTTATAAGCAGATATAGATAGATCCACTTGTCACGCGACAAGTGGACTAGGGGCGCAACAAAAAAGCACATGATCATATAACACGAATGTTTTTAAATGTATCAAAAAGAAAAATCAAAGGTATCTTTGAACAGTTACGAAGTATTTGTTGAAATTTTAGTGCGTTCGTCGTTGATCACTAGTAACAGAGCATCTCAGCATTAAAATTTAATCAACAGGTAAAAATTCAGTGTTTCCTCGGCGACCTCGCTTGGTTTCCTACGAATCAGTTTACTTTTCAGAGTGATATTTGGAAACAAAAGCTGCCTCTCGGAATCAATTTTGTTTCTTCCTTTGGTTGAACCCATAGTTACTGGATTCGTTGTAAACCTATATGAATCACAAACCACGCGAATTCGTCAAATCCGAACCGGTTTAGAGTGTTCATGTTTATAGTGAAAATTGAAAGAAAATATGGCAAACCGCTCAGACAAATCATGTTTCTGGTAACTATGATTGAGCAGTGACGCTCGAAAAATAGAGGGTGATCGGGGGATTTTGTAGCATGTCTGCAAAATTCTGTTTGCGAAATTGTGAGGCAGTTAAGAAATTCAATAAGCTTCAGAGATTTGAAGAAAATTCAATCTCAGAAAATTCAATCCGAGTTGCTTCAAATCTTTGTAGCATGTCTGCAAAATTCTGTTTGCGAAATTGTGAGGCAGTTAAGTTAAATCTTGGACGAAGCAACTCAGATTGAATTTTCTGAGATTGATTCTTTTCTTCAAATCTCTGAAGCTTGATTTTCTTATGCCACAAAATCCAGCAAAACCGGATGCTTTTATACAACAGATTGATAAGAAATTAGCCAGTCACCAAGTCGAGACGAGAATTAGGACTACTCCCGTCAGGATTCAGAGAAGAGAATCCTTGAGTTCAACTCAAGCCAAATAGTTGAACCGCACCCGGCACGCAGCAACCTAATCAAGCAGAGGAGCTGTGAGCCCTGTTGTACTCCTCCAAATCCTTTTTGTACACCGCCATGCCCTCCGCGGCCTTCTCGTTCCACGCCTGCCGCTCCGCGTCGCTCAGCTCCTTCCACTTCACCGAGATTAGCGCGTTCAGCGTCGAGTTGTTGATGCCGGTGCGCTCCTCCTGCAGCTGCTTCCTCGCCTCCTTGCTGAAGAAAATGGGGAATCGTATGCATTTTTAGCGCACAACCTTACCATGCCACCACAATGCTGAATTTCTAAGGATCGTACAATGGTGTGGTAAGAAATTCCAACCTGAAAAGAAGGAAGGAGGAGGCAGGCTTCTTGGGCCTGTTCGGGTCGGCGTTCTCCTGCCTCTTCTTCTGGCGCTTTTCCTTGGTTTTCTGCTCCAAAGCCAAAGACAATTAGTTCGGCAATCCCACACACATCAAGGATCCTACATGTAGACAGATCTCATATTTCGGATACCTTGATGATGTTGTCTGCCTTCTCCTTCTTCTTGAGCAGCTGCAGAGCCTCCTGCTTCAGGATTTTCTTCTGCTCCTCCTCTTCCTTCTCCAAGCTCGCAGCTTCCTGATACAAGCCACAAGCTTCACATTAGATCTCTTTCTGTTAGCACAAGAAAATAGAATCATACGCTGTGTACAATTGCCACACCTCGATCTTCTTCTGATTGTACACCTCCATCTGCTTGTGGTACTCTTCCTTCTGCTTCATCGCAACCCCCTCGTAGGGAGCTTTCTGAGCCTCTGTCATGCTCTTCCACTCCTCCCCTGTGATCTTACCAATCTTGCAACAACACAAGAATTTAACCATCAGATCAATGGGGCACATATACACACCAACTGAAATCGGAGACAACTGAACAATTCTATATATTTACCTCAGGCACGTTCTTCTTCTCGGCAACCAGCGCAGCTCGCCTCTCCTGGGAGTAGACGAAGTAGGCGGACATGGGCTGCTTCGGCTTGGAGGGGTCCTTGTCCTTCTTGCTCTTCTTCTTCTTGCCCTTCTTGTCGCCGTCCTCGGCCTCCTGCCTGAACTTGAGGTACTGCTCGAGCAGCTCCTTGGCAGTCCTCTGCATCTGCTCCCCCTCTAGCAGCTTCATCGCCTCGGCCTCGCGCTTCTCCTGCCCGACCACCTGCAGGTAGGCCTCCTTCTCCTGCCGGTACCTTTCCTCGTACGGCTGCTTCTCCTCGGCGCCCAGGGTCTTCCACTTGGTGCCGAGCGCGTTCGCCACCTCCTTGAAGTCGGCTTCCGGATTCTCCTTCTTGATCTGAAAACGCCATGGACAATTGGTCAAACACCTGACGGGCGAGCAAACCAAAGGAAGAGCTGTGTTAGTTTGGGTCGGTTTCGTGGCGCGTACCTCGTTCCACTGGTCTTTGCACCACAGGACGTACGCCGGGCACGGCTTCTTCCTATTGTGACCGGTCTTGCCTTTGCCCTTCTTCTTCTTGCCCTTGTCGTCTCCTTCCTGGTCCTTGTCGAGCAAAGACTTGGCAAGAGGAATGCTCTGCAGAACAAATCAAATCAGACCAAGGCGAAACAAAAAAAATCACAGGGAATGGACACTAATATATAGAAGGTATCATCAGATCTGACTGGAATCAAGAAACCCCAACAACAGATCGGGGCAAGCGTAAGGAAGCAGACGAGGAGAGAGATGCGCATGCATACCATGGTGGGCTTGAACTCCTTGACGCGCTGCATCTTCTTGAGCTCGGCCTGGAGGCGCTCCTGCTCCTTCTCCTTCTTCAGTATCACCTCGTCCCGCTCCCGTACCATCTCCTCCGCTTTCTCCTTCTCCAGCCGCAGCCGCTCCAGCATCCCCTGCAGCTCCGCCAGCTCGTCGCCCATGGACGGCGCCTCAGCAGCCGCCGCCTTGCCCTTGCCGGTCTTGGACGACGCCCTCTTCGCCTTCTGCGGCGGCGAGAGGAGCGCCGCGGCGGCGTCGGCCTTACCGGCGGAGATGTTGGCGTCGTTGTCGAGCACCGCCATGAGCGCCTTGCGGCCCCGGCCGCCCTTCTTGCTCCCCCCCGCCGTCACCGCAGTCGACATGGAATGGACACGAGGGGGGAGAGAGAGAGAGAGAGATTCGGGTACTGTCGAAATGGGGATGCATCGGTCGGTGATCTGATGTGAGGTTTTATAGGGGGAAGGGCGCAACGGTCGGAATTTTCAAATTTCGAATGGTCGTTAACGACGAAGGTGACGTCCGCGCGTTGGCGTCCGTGCAACGGCTAGTCGGGGAAGTCACTGGCGGGTGGGACCAGGGGAAGCTGCTGGGAAGTTACACTTGACTCGTTGGTGCGGTTCGAAATATTCCGAACGTTACGAGCTAGGGTCGGACCGAGATCCACGGTCCACGGAGATCCCTCGAACCGCATTGGTCGGAACGGACGGCGACGATTGCGACGGGAGGAGTGAAATTGACGGCCCAGATGTTGCACGGATCACGAGCCGCACCTGAATGGGCTGGCCCATGGGCTTGGTTGTACGTGTCGCTCTCCAATTGGGCCATCCGTCACAGAATTAACTGGTCTGAACAGTTCTTACCGGTGGGAGTAGTACTAGTAGGTGGCATCATTCATAGCAACAGCAAGCCAGCCACACAAGGCAAAACTTCCATTGTGAAAATTCCCAGACAGCCACCACCCACCAGCTCAAGGCCATCACAAACTACATACATCAGAGCGGGGTTTCAATTTGGTTTGGATCAAATACCGTTCACGCCGGAAAACGAAATTTCGCGAAATTCGTAATTTCGAGAAATTCGTCCGAAATTCAAATTCAAAATTTGAATCCGGTTTTTTCTACCGAAATTCGAATTTGGCGAATTGGCGAGATCTCGCCGAGAAATGGCGAAATTTCGGCGGATGGACAAGCCGAAAATTGGTCCAAAAGATGGAGAAAATTTCGAAATTTTTGTGGAGAGTTCTGACGTATTATTAATGTTGTCATAAAAATTTCAGATTTTTTGAATCATGTAAATTTTTAAAAATTGAAACACTGTACTGTCGTAATGAAACGCCACCGCAATTTAGAATCGAATGAAAAATGAGACAAAGCATGTTATAAATATTTGAAATTTTAATAGCATGATTCGACATGTGAATAATATTGCCATAAAATTTTGAGTTGTTCTTGAAGCTCGAGGAATTTTTAAAAATTGTGGAATCGGGTATCGTGAAGTAAGAAATTTTTGACATTTTGGTGAAATTCGAAGATTGGGAGTCATAATTGAAACAATTAATGTATATTGACATGAAAATTATTAAGAATGTAATAAAATTGATACACACAACAAGTCTTCACATATTTGCATATGACAATTAAATGAATGTATGTTTGCATCACATACCTACGAGTAGTAAAGCGCCCTGGTGCAAACTCCACCTCCGTGTTGTCGACAATGATCTCGTGGTACCTCCTCTCGTGTTGTTGCTTGTATTCCTCCCGTGTCATGTCTCGTGGTAGCCAGCGGACTTCCAATCCGTAATGAGACTCCTGTATCGAGTTTCTCGGATGGTGAAGGTACATGACATTGGCGGATGAGTGCCGTGCGTATGGATCGACATATGGATCATTGTAGTCAAATGGCAAAGAGATGCTCGATCCATCATAACTCGCTCAGAATCGCACCCACCCCGATCCCATCCATACGGCATTTGACTATACCCGGTATGCTCAATGGAATGCCCAAATGGTGGAGGACTCATTGCTACACCATGATTGAGCACCATCCCGTGGTTGTGCCGCTGGCGCCCACCCCACCACGCGACGTGCCCTTCCCGCCTCTGCGGTCCGCAGTTGGGAGTCACCTCTCGGCAAGACCCTCGATGCAATCCTCTGCCGGTGATTGTGATTGTGGGCGGCGGAGGGAGTACCGGTCGACTCCGTCCCGTCATCGCCGGAGAGTGCATCGCGATCGCCGAGCTACTCGAGGTATCGCACATTATCGGAAGGTGTTGCGTGTCGTCCTCACCGCCGACAATAGGCTCATCATCAATTCGGCCTTTTCCTTTTCCTTACCACTCTGGCTGCCCGATAACTTTTGTAATCCGCCTAAAGCTCTGCTAGAGTATCGTCATCCTCGGCGTCAGAGCACGCTTTCTCTTCCACGTGTGCGTGTCTCCGATGTTCCACTCGCCCAACTGGGAGGCTCTTCCCTCTGTGGCCAATTAGAAGTAAGGTTAACATTGTTCTCGTGTTTGGACATACATGGTTAAAAGTGGAATGGAAAACAATTGCATTGTTTACTGTTGCCTCATACATCTCTGCCATTGGGATGGAGTCAACCACGAATCTCATTTGGGAGGGGTGGGTCGTGCGACTTGTCCTCGTCGAGTAGAGGCTCCCAGAGACTGGATGAGTCGAACCACTCGCAATTGGGTCATGCCGGGATGCATCGCATCCTCGATCGAGCGATCCACGGGGTCTTCGTCTTGGAGTCCGCGAGTGGATTCATAGTCTCGGCGAAGTCGCGGGTTGTAGTGCACGAACACGAGTGTTGGAGCTTCGCATAACTTAAACGGTTTCAGAGCTGCGTGTGCACCAAAGCAAATGTGCTCCAATTGCGTTCACACCCACTCGACGATGCGACTTTGGGACACCAACCTCAAGGCGAACTTTTGCGTGGCGTCTCATTCACGAAGGCCATCCACCATTGAGTCGTGAACAACACGAAAAAGAAAATTCGATGAGTGCTACACAACAACATACCAACCAACCTCGGTTTATGTACTTACCGCCGTCATTTGGTTATCGACGGCTATTGCTCGCATAACTGGGTGGCAAAACGTCCCGCCTAAGACGGTATGTATCCGCTTCAGAGCCTTCACCATGATAGCGTCGTCATCGACCATAATGCTTAGTGCGATGAGAGCGCTCCCATGTATGCTGGAGTCTTGCATATGTTGTATGAGAACTGGGACTTTGGTCCGGGACGGAGGCGCAATTGATGAAAAGATTGCATAGTTAGTATAATAGATGCGAACATTGCATACTTAGCATAATAGAACCGAACATGTTAATTTCACTTACCGGCTTGCACAAATGTGGTTTCCTTATTTCGGCAAATCTCTTTTCCATGACTTGTAGGAATATCTTGTCTTATTCTCCATGCTCCGTAAGTTATTGTTGTACTCATTCCGTGCAATTGCGTCATCGCATCATTACACCGATTGTTGGTAACTTGTCTTGATCCGCGAACCTCAACAACTTGTACAAGGGTTCTACGGCCACCACGGTCCACTCCACCCATGTCCGAAATCCACCACGAGGTGGTCATATGCGTGCTTGCCCTCCGCCATTTCAAATTTCACCTACTACCTATCCGGTCGGGATGTGTCATCCATCTGGAACTTTTCCTTTTTTGAAGAAGCTATCAAGGAAAACAAAGGTCGTCCCAAATCTAGTGGCATTTGACCTCACCAACTCTCCACCAATATGTTGCCTCATCTGTGCATGTAGATTCTTGTGGTTGTATAAAAATCTGCAGATTCTCTTGGCCTGTGCCACAATATCTTTGATACATTCATCCTCGCACACGTCTTTTAGCATAAGATTTACGGTGTGTGCCATCGCAAGGCTGCCATACTATACGAGGGTACTGCACTCGTAACATCCGCATGCTTTCTTGAAGTTGGCACCATTGTCGAGAACCACCGCACAACATGCTCCACCCCAATCTCCTCGGCCACCACCTTTGTTATCTCGGCTAGTAGGTATTTGTGGTTTTGGACCTTAGCTGCGAATGAGCAAGCAAGAATTTAGTACGTGTGGCAATAAAGATCATACGGAATAGGAAAAAAATGAATTTTGTACCTGTGGCATTTACGGTCTTATGGAAGAACATCATCCCATTGCAGTATACCATGAAGTTGATGATACTCTGTTGTGTAGGTCCCGCCCAGGCGTCGACATCATCTGTAACACCAAAGGTGGCGGTCGTCCACGAACCTCCGAAGGTACTTCACAATCTCCGCTCATTCGTGTCCAAGTACTTACCGTCTATCTCGTATCCTCGTGGTGCACGAACCCCTGGCCTAGCTCTGCGTCGACTTAATTGCGCTTTGACCGCATGCACAAGAGATTAGTACAATCATCACACGACGTGTAACTTACAAACACACAAGAGATTCGTACTGTGAAATACGGCATCCACCTTCCTTCCGGAATTGCATTAGCATGTAACCACTTTGACCATCCCTCCTAGCTTCTCCCGCTTCCCTCTTTGGAATGCGGTGTCAATACGAGGTTCTTTGCGGGGCACTAGCCTGCAAGGTCGACATCCATGGAGGCATGGCTTTCCGTGTCGATTTGGACCGACCGAACATTTTGCCGATAGTCGATCGAATTGAAGACTTCGTGCACCACTCCGGAACCCGAACCTTGCGTCAAACCTTGGCTCCTCGTAGGCCTCTTGTTTAGAGGCTTTATGGCCATCTTAAGTCGCTCGTCCTCCGTGCCCATGGTGGCCCATTCGGTGCAAGCCTCCTCCGACGCAGCGAATCGCCGCTTCTTCTTCTTCTCATCACGGCCACCACGGAGGTCGCGATCATGGCTCGCCTAATCACTTTAGGCACGTGGGGCGTGCCTTCACATCACGTGGCGGCCGACCAAATGTTCCTTAAGACGGGTCGCCCCTCCACCCTTCATAACATGCGTGCAGTAGTTGCACCTCGACCCTGAGCCGATGCGCTCCCCGTGGTCCCATACGGTACCCTGAGGCTCCGCCATCACAACGACCTATAGCCTGCATCATTACGAAAAAATGCATGATATATAAGCTTGTATGACCAGGTGCTTGTTTGCATGCAGACAACATTCTTAACTCACTGATGTTTGCTAAAATGCATGATATATGCCTTTCATTGTGAGGCTTACTAGCTCTAGCTGTACCATACTACCATACAAGTGACCAAGTGAGTAAGTGACATGGAATTTTGAGTTTTGAATACATACTGACATATGAATCCCAATTCCCACATGAGTACATGCATTGTTAGTTCTTACTAGACTATATCCCACATGAATACATGTCTAAATAAGCAAGAAAATTACAATTTGCACTTAAAATCCAACAAATCAATTTGTTCATACCAATTTTTTGGAAGCCAGAAATTTCGCCTTCAAGAATCAAATCTCTACTCGAGGCCGAGATTAGCCTCTGAGCCTTGGATCGGCGGATTTGGCCGAGCTTGGCCGGACAGAGAGGAGGAGGTGGAGAAGTGAGCTGCGCAGGGAAAGTGAAATGGCGAGAGCCTCTCGGTGGAATGAGTGTGAAGGAACTTCAATGATTGACGATGTATTAAAGCCTCCGACAGTGGTACATGACTTGAAAGGAAAGGAAAAAGGAGAAAGAGTCTTGAAGATTTTTAATCAAGGTTAAAAGACCTCTCAAGAGGTTAGAAACAGTGTTGAGTTATTTTAAGAGGAATAGTGCCTAAGATCTTGATTTAATCCTAAGTGTGGAAATGACTCAAAATCATACCTTGAAATCATGCTAGTTGCATTTGGAACAAAGTTTTAAATGTTCATTTTTTACCTAAGATTTTTACCTAAGTTTTTACCTAAGTTGCATTTAGAACAAAGTTTTAAATGTTCATTTTTACCTAAGTTTTAGCAATTTCAATTTTTTCCGGATTTTTCCATCCGCGCAAAACCTCGTTCACGCGGACCACTTGAAGTAGTCCGCGCAAAAATCGTTCACGCGGACTACTTCCAAGTGGTCGGCGTGAACTGACTTTTATCCTATTTCGATTTTTATTTTTAAAACATAACAAATGATGTTAAAATATTTTCATAAATTTTATATATTATCCTACATATCTTATGATACTCCCATAAATTTTTCACAGCATGAAAATGCATTCTCAATTTTTAAAATTCAGAGAGTGTTTCACTAAATGCCAAAAGTCTAAAAATAAACTTTTTGAAACATTATCATTGAAGATCACTTCACGAGAACTTATTGATATAATTCCGGTCGATCCGGCCAAAAAATTCAAATTCTGTTTAAAATTCAAATCTCGTAGCTTTTTGCGAAATCTCACTAAAAATAAAAATTCGAAATTTTCTTGTAGTAATTTCAATTTTTTCCGGATTTTTCCATCCGCGCAAGCAGCTTGTTCACGCCGGACCACTTGAAGTAGTCCGGCAAAAGGTCGTTCACGCGGACTACTTCCAAGTGGTCCGGCGTGAACCGACTTTTATCCTATTTCGATTTTTATTTTTAAAACATAACAAATGATGTTAAAATATTTTCATAAATTTTATGTATTATCCTACATATCTTATGATACTCCCATAAATTTTTCATAGCATGAAAATGCATTCTCAATTTTTAAAATTCGAACGTGTTTACTAGAAGTGCCAAAAAGTCTAAAAATAAACTTTTCAAACATTATCATTAAAGATCACTTTCGAGAACTTATTGATATAATTCGGTCGATCCGCCAAAAACTTCAAAATCCGGTTTAAAATTCAAATCTCGCGGTTTTTGCGAAATCTCATGAAAAAATAAAAATCCAAATATACTGTAGCAATTTCAAATTTTTTCGGATTTTTACATCCGCCGGTCTATGCAAACTCATTGGGTCCAAATCCGAGATTTGGCAAGATTTCTTGAATTTCGCGGTTTTTGTAACCTTGCATCAGAGCTCAGTTATAGCAATTAGCAAGCCACACAAGGCAAAACTTTCATTGAGAAAATTTCCAGAGACATCCACCAGCTCAAGGCCATCACAAACTACGTACATCAGAGCTCAGTTATAGCAATTAGCAAGCCACACAAGGCAAAACTTTCATTGAGAAAATTTCCAGAGACATCCACCAGCTCAAGGCCATCACAAACTACATACATCAGAGCTCAGTTATAGCAATTAGCAAGCCACACAAGGCAAAACTTTCATTGAGAAAATTTCCAGAGACATCCACCAGCTCAAGGCCATCACAAACTACATACATCAGAGCTCAGTTAGAGGCAGGACAGCAAAACTCAACAAGCAGGCAAGCATGACACACAGCCAGGAGCTACATAGAACCAGATCAACTTCCAAGACGATCTGGAATTCGACAAGTGGATTATCAAGGCGATGGACGGTCTCGAAGAGCCTCTAGTTACAGCGCAGTAAGGGCCAGATTTTGACCCCTCTCTCAGTGGATGATCCTTGGTGCTCGCATACCGAACCCGCGCTTCATCTTCTCGACACTGTTTGCATAAAAAAAAGAGGTGAATACACTTCAAATAAATCGATTGCCCAAGGCAGATATTATAGATACAGGCCAGACAAACTTGTAGCAGTGACCTCATATTTCGAACATGAAAATAGCATTGCACGTTAGTAAGCACAAGTTAAGGAAGATTTCAACGTGGCATAGAAACTTATCCGAACAACAAAAGTTACCTTCTTGTAACTTGAATAATCATATAGACTCACAACATCTACATCAATGTTCCCAAGTTAAAATCAGTAGTTGTACTAGATACATCTATGACAATGAAGCAGGAGGTAAGCATTTGAAAGACCTACAATCTATCTGCAAAGAGGCCTGATCTTGACATTTCTTACTATCTTGAGGCTTGAGCATATCTATGGACTACAGCAGGATTAAATCCAAATAGGTGACAGTATCAATTATCAAAGGATCCCTATGCTTTGTCATCTGAATCCTATATGATGTAAGACCTTTATCCAACAAGCATTCCAAATGGTAATGGTGTGTGCTACCACGTCAACCACCACTTAATTTCAGGACTGTATTTACATGATACAAGAAAACTGCACTTTACACAATTCATGAAGCTTCTTATTTACATATTGCTATATCATAGAACCTGATGACTAACAAAACACCACACATACTACAGCATTTCAGCCTATCGAATTAAAAGAATACAGATTTTCCTGAGAACAGCTCTGAGATGATTGTAACAGCAAGATTTTTATCTCTGCGGAGTTTTGTGCTGGGCGATGGGTTTAATTTTCTTTTCGAATGTGGTGACCAAACGTGCTAGTTAGCTGGAATCCCCAGCTGGCCAGCTGTCTTTTCTTTTGTGGTCTATAAGAACTTTAGATTGCTTTCAAAATAAGCAGGGAAAAAGATAGCAAGTTTTAACTGTTTGATATGTACAACATAGCTACACTAGCTTGCTAAATGAGCATGAGCATGCCACATAAAACTATATCAGTGCAAGAGATTCTAACATTGCTCACGCGAACTTTTGATTGTGAAGTGAATTGGAAGAATTTAAAATCATTATAAATTACTTACGTCGGTGCAAGTTTGCCGAGGCAATAAAGCTCTTCACCAGAGACTTCATCATACACTTTACCAGAAATCTCAACTCTATATGATCTACCAGGTGAATCTGGGAGTCCTCGACCCATGAGTAAATCCAAATCCTTCTGTTGAAGCTCTCTCCCATTGACAAACACACCTGTATTTCCACCAGCACAGTTCTTGGGCATAGGATAATTAAGTTCGGAATATATGGCTGCAATATGGAGATCCAGTTATAAGCTTTGATCAAGATATGACAGGGTAACACAACATTTGAACCACAATATAACTTCTCTTACAGGTATCATGCCAAGACAGGATTGTCCCATTACACCCCAGAACCCACCACGGTAATCATACCTATACAATAGGATGTAAGAACTAAATGTCAAGTGCCAACAATGATGAATGTTGTATTTTATAACATAACTACAATATCAGGAAAGCGACTTTAGATGCATACAGAAGGTGAAATTTACCAGTATTCACCAGGATAGATTGGTCCGGCTATCTTCTCAGCCTTCCTGACAGCACGATCAGAGATGGGATAGCCATTAATGAATACTTTTGCTCTGCCATTGCCTATTCCGTTGTTAATTTTAAAACTCTTCTTTATGAGATTGGTGAAAAATGAATCACCCGTTTTTGTGGCCCTAGGATGATCTACATATTGTGCCACATCTCCTGGATGTTGACTGCAGGCAGGATCATCATACTCATCATCTGACAAGTCCATCACGCTTGCTATAGGTACATCTTTTACAGTGTTCTGCTTGAAACTTTCAGTTAATACAGCCTTCTCATGTTCAGACCGGATACTTCTGCTTCCTTTTCCTGACCCATCAACCACCATCTCAGATGGCGAATATCCAAAATGATCGTGAAGAGGTAAACTCGGAACACAGGTAACCACTTCAGCTTCAGGAGGAAGGTCCCTAGAACCAGTGGTGTGCCACTGTGAATTAGATCTTGCAGGGCTATTCTCGTCCTCAGAAATACTAGATGATGACGATATACCTTGCAATTTTTCGGTTTCACTTGAATTTGAGGGTAGATCTTTTTCTTGCGAGCCTCGACTCCCTGCAGAAAAACTATAAAGCGGAAGCAGTCTCTCACCGGTAGCAGTATTCACATTGCTTCCCTGGTCATCATTTGAGCTATTTTTACTTCCAGCGGATCTGTGTGAAATTGGTGAAGGTGCTGAAACATCAAGTCTGCTTCCATCAAGCTTAACCACAATTGCATGCGAGCATGACCCGCAACGTAACTTGTACTCATCCTTCCCTGGCAAGGGAGACTTCTTGGGAAGTTGCAGCACTTCATAGCAGTTGTAGCATATGGTAAATGGGGCACCACATGCAATTGGTTCACAAGTTTGTGCGGATTTCTTACTCAGGGTGGCCCTCATGTGATTGTGCTGCATCAAAGAACTGAAACCTCTTGAATTGTAATTCTGTGCACCAAACGTCAGGGGACCATCTACAGGGTACACCCCATGATTGTTCATAACATATGGCTCCCTGCGATGGTTGAGACCCAGCGGAGCCCCCTGTACAGGTAAGAACTCACGATGGTAACATTGTAGGCAAGAACAAGCAGGCTGATGGTAGAATCCATCATGGTGGTAAGAGATGAGAGGGTCAGGATCATACTGTCCAAAGAAATAATTATCAAAATTTCTCCAAGGATATGGGCCAACAGGATAGCTAGGAGGCCCCATGTGTGCGATGGGCTCCCTGTATCCATGAAGATCTTGCTGTGCAGGCACTGATGCATAAGCACGCGGAATGCCAGGAGTTTGCCCATTCAAGGATGGTGAGCGCTGAGAACCATTCCGCTGCAACTGAGGTGAACCATGCCGCAGCCGACTCAACCGTTCACAAGGATTATATGAACCTGAGGCATCCACCACTCTATCTGTACAAGTACTTCCACTTGGCTTGTCAGCGATCTCACAGGATCTCTGCACCTGGTCCCTCAACTCATCAAGCATCCGTAAAAGCTCAGCACGGTCTTTCTCAAGACCACTGACCCTGCTAAGACCATCCAAATTCCTCCTGTCAGCATGCACACCATTGGCATCTCTGAATCTCGTCTTCATATGGTAGTCAGATGGGCCTTCTCCAGGGTAAGCATTAGGAGAAATGCTGTCAACCACAGACCTCGGAGATCTGTCTCTTACTCTCACTGGCTGCTTTGTTTCTCCTATCTCCTCGTTACGAAATCTCCGGTACTTGGCCTCGCGAATTTCCCTGCTGTCATCTCGAAGTGCAGCTTCAAACTTCAACGTGCTTGGCTCTCTTGGAATTTGGCTGCCATCACAGATATGTGCGGAATCGCTCTGCACAGCAACCATACTATTGGGTACTAATCTCGCTTCCATCCTAGCTTCGACTCTTTCGGCGTCTGCTTCTGGGATAGTCCCAAAATTGGCTTCAGATGATGCTCCTTTCTTCTCAGGAAAACTCTCCAGCACTTCAAGGTACTTCACATGTTCACCATCAGATTTCTCTATAGAAGTCTCAGATGCCGAATGCTTCTTTGCTACCCAGAGAAGGAAAAAATGTTATTTGTATACTCAGATATTAATTTTGATGTAAAGTTTAGCATAAACAAGGATATAAATGGGAGCTTTCCAAATCGTAAGTCTTAAGAACGAGGATTATTCAAATAATGTGAAAATCAATAGACCACTTCTTCCACGTAATCTTGTCTGGAAACACTGCCTTTTGGGCTAAGTTTGTGCAAGTGTAGCAACTAACTATGAAAATATACTTGGCACTCCCTAAACTATTAGCAAAAGATAACGTGAAATTTAAGTGGAAAATACGGAATCAACAGTAGGTGAACTTGTTAAAATAATTAGGTCCAGTTCTATATCATCGCTTTAAAAAGGCTTAAGACTGACTCAAAGTCTCAAACAAAATGAGACCTTTCTGCAGCACTGGTGACAACTGACAACCATTTCTCCACTGTAAGAAATAAGCAAAAATTAGAGGCACTAAGGTTCAGGGCCCTGAAAATTCAATTCAACGGGTTTTAACGTTTACAATTTGGTAACAAAAAATTGAAACGATTGCCATAATGATAATAAATTTCTCACGAACCATATATGTTCAGCTGCTTCAGCCAGGAAAATAAATACTTGAAACACCAATCTGGATATTTAAACAGAATTTTCTAATCTAACTTTAACCAGTTGGAAGTTTAAAGATCACGGCACATGTCCCACACAACAACCTTTCTCATTCAGATTGAAACAAGAAAACGAGAACACATTCCCCACAAGTTCTAAACCTTCAAGTATTGGTTGCAACTTCGAAGGCAAGCTTCGGTGATAAATTTAGCTAAAAATCAAAGTTTTCGCGAATGTCCAGCAAAAATGAGGTGGAGTTCACCAAACTGGAGCTTTCCCTCGTTGAATTTCACCACGACATGAGAGGCACGAATGATCCCAAATCCACGCCAAGTTGAAGCCAGCGGGAAAAAGAAGAAGAGAAAACTAACATTTACCAGCGAAAAAAAAATAAAGAAAAACTAACATTTAGCGAAATGGCAAGCAAGAAATCACCTCTTAAAAAGATGGAAATAAAATGATCAAAATTTTCGGATAATTGAAGCTAAAGAAACGAACTAAAAATAAAAAATGGAATCCTTACAAGTGGAAAGCAAACAAAACGAGGTGGAATACGCGTCCCAGGAGGGGGGAAAAAGCTGAAAATGATAAGGGCAGAAGACCCGGTTGCGGCACCATTGAACAGATTAATCCGTAAGACTTGGAACTTTTAAACCTGGCAGCAAATCCTTTTGTGTAAAATCGGAAGAAAAAAACTCCCTTCAAAAAGGCAATAAAATTTGAGCAAATTCATCCTGATTGCAGAGGAACAATTGACAAACACCAATACGGGAGAAAGAAATAAACAACAACCAACCGCCAAACAGAATACAGAACAGGTAGGTGCAAGATAGTACTACAAGAGATGGAAAAAGGAGAGACCTTGGAGAGTGGCGCCGCATCCGCCGCAGACGTAGACGGAGTAGTTGGGGAGCTCCGGCAACAACTTCTCGCACCTGGGACACCGCACCACCCGTATCTGCTGCTGCTGCTGCTGCGCCGCCGCCGCCGCCGCCGCCGAACACGACGAACCCAAACCCTCCTCCCCCTCCATTCACGACGTTATTCCTCAATCCTCACCACCGCCGCCGCCGCCTCCTCGTCAAACAGCACGGCCAACCAAGAGCACCCACCCGCCCGTGGCCCGCCAATGCTCGGCGCCCAACAGCTTTAGAAACCAGCGAGCAATATCCAGAAGCCAAGAACGCCAACAACAACAAGGCGCCAAAGAACAGCAGTACGGCGGACCAGGGGAGGAGTCAAGAAACGGGGAAGAGTTCAAGGAGCGTTCGCGCGGGGTTACAGGAGGTGGAGAGGGATGGAAAAGGCTTGGTCCGGGCTAGGGAACAAGTGGAAGAGGTCGAGGTCGAGACAATCATATAAGCGTCTCTTTCTCCTCCCTCTCTCGCGGTCGGTCGGCCTCGCCAAGCTGAGGCGAGCAAAGCACCATAGCTCTCTCTCTCGCCTTGCCTTTTGTTCTTGCATCTCTCTCTCTCTCTCTTCTTTCTCTCTGTCAATGTCTTCGGGAGAAGAAATAAAGAAAAGAGGGTACAGAATAAATTGTTAGTATATTGAAAGGATGAGCACCTCAACCACATGGTACTTGTTACTCGGAAGTCGGAACCTCCTCCTCTGTTTGTCCCTTGCATATGTAGTACCATTTTTACTCCTTCCCACATTTAGCCGTAGAAAACAACATCTCGTTACTCCCCGGAGTCCAAGGGCTCCAAATCTTATCTAAGCTATGAAGAACATATGCTTATCATGAGAATTTTCTAGATTTCTAAGGTAATTGGATGCATGGTTCCGTATGGGATATCTACCTGTGTTCCAAATAGATCTTTATGGTGCATCGACTAACCGTCAACAATTATCTTCGAATAGTATCATTTCGACTACTCCAGGTAGACGAGCAGTGCTCCTATTATGCTCATACAGCAACTAGCGCTATCCTGAAAACCTAAAGCATAATCAAATATATCGACCGTTCTCTTCTTCATGCTAATGCTGCCCCAGCTGAACCTCAACCCCATGGATGTGATGAAGACGAAGGTTGGTGCATCGGTTGTTCGGCGGAATTAAAACCTGCATTTAAGGAGGGGCTGTAGTACATGAGAAATCTTGGCGTGGCAGCAGCGTGATGGATGACGGATGGCAGTGGTTAGCATTAGGGGTAAAAATCGATAGCACATTTTCCGCCCTATTCAGTGCCTGTTCTAGTCTGGATCCAGTCGGATCTAGAATCGAATATAGATTCAAAATCAGATTCGGAGTATGTGATATCTACCAAATTTGGATTGCGACTCGGATATCAGGCCAAATTCTATCCGGATGTCTGTTTTGGGTTTGACTGAGAAAGCCCATTTTAAGCTGGGCTGCTATCTAAAGATAGTATGGAGCATATGCACACATGTATGATGTATGTATGAAACTATAAATTCAAGGTAGTACCGAGCATATGCACCGAATTTGGATTGACTGCTTACTTGTTAATAACATCATGGAAATGATTACTATTTGGAAATAATTAGGAAAATTGTTGCCATTCCTTCACACCTCAAACTTTCTAGTTTTATATACATTATTCTTATCTCAGCATATGAAAATTTAATTCGTATAGGATTTATATCATGGACTCCCGTTGAAGTGACGATGGTATATGTTTAACATATACTCCCTCCGTTGATAAATATAAGGTCTATAGTTTGAATGGTCTTGTTGAAAAATATAAGACGTGCATGTAGATTTAATGAGTCTTTCCACATATGTCCTTATTTATTCTCTCTCAACCATATGCATTTATTCATTACCACCTACACAAAGTATTATCTCTTATCTTCCAAGACAATTAAGAGGGATATGTAAGTCATTTCCTCTCATGTCTTCCTCAATTTCACCATAACCTTAATTCTTGTGCCAAGTCAAAATACGTCTTATATTTATAAACGGAGGGAGTATTTTTTTCAATATACGTGCACTATCTACATATTTTATTCATTTCTGATCCAAATCCATCATGTACTCGTCTTATATCCATGCTCCGAATACTTCAAATTCGTATTAGTATCCGACTCTAAATCCAAAGAAAAATATAGATTATAATATAAAATAAGTAATATCTATCCGTACGCGAGGTCGTCCCTAGATAGCACACGGTACCCCTGCCACTCGACGCCTGCAACACCAAGTGCGGCCACACTCCAGCTGGACTCCTGTTTTGGCGGGCAAATTTATGAGCCTCAAAACCAAACGGGGGTAATTGCATGAGACTCCTCCTGTTTTGCTCAAATTCTCGAAGTCCCTCAAAGACCTAGCATCTCAGTAGGGATTCCGTAGAATGTTTCTTTTCGTACGAAATACATATGGAGGGCTCGTTTGGAAGGTTGGAAATTAACAAGATTTTCATACGAAACATTTTAATTCTCTCAGAATTTCAGGGGGGGAAATCCGGTATTCTAAATAGGACCTAAATTTCCTTAGGCCCTGCTTGGATGGCCAGTTTTTGATCTAAAACCAGTGTAAAATTCCAACCCCTAATTGTTTTTCAGGTTGTGTTCAAAATCATGCTTGGGTGAGCCGGTAACCCATTAGAATTATTGCCGGTTTGAGCTGTTGTAACCGGAAAAAAATAGCATGAGAGAAGGCGACAATTTTTTTACGGCAACTATCGGGACGTGCTTGCGACTTGATCGATGTCCTTGACTCCATTATCGAAG
Source organism: Otatea glauca (assembly GCA_036346275.1). NCBI lineage: Eukaryota > Viridiplantae > Streptophyta > Magnoliopsida > Poales > Poaceae > Otatea > Otatea glauca. The sequence continues at coordinate 15,734,152 of CM070713.1, forward strand.
AGAGACCCTAGGCAACAGCGGTGGCACGATCTCTTACAAGGACGAGCTCATCAGTGGTGCCGGAGGCTGCAAGCTCCCTGACAATAGTGACACATTGGCGGCAGCGGCAAGCTCCCCAACGATGGCGACCTCCTCGACGGCAGTGGTGAGAATCTCCCCAATGAAGGTAGCCGTAAGCATCTAGTGCATCGTGGCGTTTACAATCGAGAAGCTCACCATCCTTCAATCCAGAAGCCCTTAGCGAGCCCCTGCTATTGGAGTTGCTGCAGACGACGTCTTACAATCCATCTGCAGCGGTAGTGAAGGGTAATACGACAAGATGATTATGTTGTGTTGATTTATCAAACTTTAATTTGCTGCTCAATTTTTCTTATTCTCTTATCAGTTCAATGCAAGCTAGTTTGCACAACATGAGGTAGACTGTTTCTACATACCATTGTAATTGAAGGGAAAAGGATTCCTAGTGCACATAGAATTACATCTGTTGTTGAATTCGCTCGTTAAAATTTCCGAAGTTGCCAAGCAGGCCCTTAGGCTTTAGATGTCCAAACAAGCGCATCTTTACTCATGCATGTTTCACGCCCAATTGCCAATTCACCAGTAACTTAAATTGATAGGCGTTACATTAACAAATCATATTGTAGCTTTTCTTTTCACCAGGGTGCTTCTTGTAAAAATCGGGTTGTGTGTTCTTGTCCACTGACTATGAATACTAATAGTAATACAGAGACTTAGGCTCAGGGGTCATATGAAATTTCGAGCATACTGATAGGGCTCAATGCGATTATCACACAGAAATTGGTTTTTGTTGCCGGGTGGCCAAGGATAAAAGAGCAAATGAGCAAGCAGTTTCTGTGTCTCAAATCCCAATTCCCAAGTCAAAGCAAGCAAGCGCACACTTAGGGTGTGTTTGGTTGCTCGTACCGCATGGTAAATGTATGAGATGGTTTAAGAAAAAATCATTCATGTGTTTAGTTCTTTGAATGAAATCATCTCATCCTGAATAGTGGAATACAAATTTGAGGAATATTCTTCATAAATGCTAAACCATCCCATTCATTCAAAATAATGAAACTAAATAGTACAGAACCATTCTATCTCATTCAACCTCATCCCACGAACCAAACACATCCTTAATGGCCGGCTCATTTCATTGGCCCCCTGTTTATCGCGACCACTCAACTCATATGCATGACATTATTGGGGGGCAATGGGCATATGCATGATCGTGCTGTGCCCAGCTTTGGCGCTGGACATGATGGGAACATGCACAAGAACGAATGACGCCTGAATTTTTGGCACGGCGTGTGCCTGGAGATGGCAAGATTGACGTGCATAAGCATCTCCAGATCGATCGTCAGCCCGCAAAGTTGCGTTGCTGTCCGTTTGCTTCATCATCCATTTCTCCTCTGCTCTGCGAATTGCGAGGGCTCCTTCACTCCTCACATCATCGTCATAAATAAGGTTTCAAATTTTGTTTTCGAACTATATTTTAGGGACGGCCGAAATCCGAAAATTCTGCGAGATTTTGAACTAGAGTTATGCAAGCAATTGCATGTGTCTCGATGATCTTCAATAATAGGAGGGAAAGGCAAGTTTGCGATTATTCTCAATTTCATGTGGCCAATCCACAAGTGTCAAGATTTTATTCCGATAGGACGGACACAAAAGCAAACCGTTGCTAAGGAATATATGAACTCTATAGGAATTTCACATACGTCCAATTTTTTATATCTAGGAGCAATTTTTTTTATCAAAAAGGTCCGGAGGAATTGATCATTTGCCCCGTTTTAGTTGGTGCAATTGATCGTTTACCCCATTTATCTTATTAACATGTGATCTCAAGGACTGTATGTCAGTGAGACATCACGGGATAAATAATCAATGGTACAAATAAATAAAGACAAATTATCAATTATTCCAAAAAGTACACAACCAAACAGTTGTTATATAATTGCGGCTGATCCATGGCTAAAAATTCTTTGTTTTTTCCCCATAAGTAGTTTGATTTGCACAACCCCACACGGCCACATCCACACCTGTACTTTTGTGGCACATGTTTTGCCATAACTACATGGTTATTTGACATGCTTTCTTGCTATCTCGCTACTTTTTTTGTACTCGGTGGCATTGGTCCAAGGTGATTCTAGCGTAATCTACAGGGTTAAGCTACAACTCAGATCGGGATGGGTAGGCAGAAGAAGGGTTCCATTTGTTACTATGCATTTTATTTTTTAAGGGACTTTCTATTATTTAAGGGAACTAACTAATGTAGGCTCTACATGCAGCACAATGCAAAGCCATCAATTGTTTAGCTCTCTTACTGATTTTTTTTGTAAATCTAGTCTTCTTTCAAATAAATTTGCAAAAATAACCTCTCCCCAACCGTGGAAGACACGATGTGTCACTTACCGCTTTACCAAGGCACAACCAAGGATTCAAATTTCGTTTTCGGATAAAATACCGCTTCTGACCGGATTCCGAAATTTCGGCAAAATTTGGGTATTTCGGACAAATCTCATCCGAAATTCAAAAACAAAAATTCAAATCCGGTTTGTTTTGTACCGAGAAAAAACAAAATTCGCCGAAAAATACCAAAATTTTGGTCTTTTTGCAACGGAAAAAAGTGGGCCAAACGATGTCGAAAAATTTTGAAATTTTTTTGGAGAGTCGTGACACATTGATGATATTGCCATAAAATTTCAGATTATTCTGAAGTCTGTGAAATTTTTAAAAATTCAAACATTGCTACTGTCCTGATAAAACGCTGACCGGCAATTTTGAACCCAATGCAAAATGGTTCAAACCACGTTATAAACATTTGAAATTTTTTTGCATGGTTATGATATATCTATAATGCTCTCATAAAATTTTCAGATAATGATCAAACTGTATGAATTTTTAAAAATTGAACAAAGTACTCTTACCACTGTTAAAAGGCTTACCGGCAAACTTGAACAAAATGAAAAATTATCTAAACCACGTTAAAAACTTTTGAAAATTTTTGTGAATGGTCTTGATATAACATTAATGTTTTTTTAAAATTTTTAGATGATGATCATTCTCAAATAATGTTTAAAAATTCAGACAGTGCTACGTCTTGATAAAAGTCTGATGATCAATACATAGATTTTCTTTAGCAATAAAAAAAGTTTAAAATTTTTGAAAATTTTACAGAATGGTGATAAGGCAGTTCTTAATATCTCATAAAAATTGTGAATCATGATCACACTCCAGTGAATTTATAAAATTCTTACACGTCACAGTACCATTTATGTTCTTTTCTTTTTGATTTTTGAAATATAATATAACAAACGAAGTTCAATGCTTACATAAATTTGATTGATCAAACAAACAAAGTTGAAATTTTTTGAAAAATTTATATAATGTTACTGAGTCAATTATTAATCTCTCAAAAAAATGTTAGATCATAATCACACACAAGAAATGTTATAAAATTCTGACAATGTAACTGTCCCAATTATGTTCATTCGGTTTTTGATTTTTTAAAGATAGAAAATGACTTTAAATTGTTTTTAAAAAATTTATGTATGATACTAAACTACTAAATATAGTACCATAAAATTTCTAGCTTATTATCAAGCTTTTACAATTTTATAAAAAGCTAACAGTATTTCTGCCAAAATTTAAAAATGTCTAAAAAAATCGGTTTTTCAACAAATTTTCATAGGAGATGACTTTCCTAAGGGTTATTGGACCAAATCCGGCCCTAAAAGTTTCAAAACCGGTCAAAAAACAAGGAATTTTGGCGAAATTTCACCGAGAAAAACCGATATTTCGGGGTTACTGTAGCAATTTCAAGTTTTTTTTATTTTTTTCCTGGCCGGCACTTCAGAATTCGGGGTGGTCCGAAATCCGAAATTTTACCAAAATTCGACGAGATTTGGAACCCTGGGCACAACAAAGTTACCTACCAAGGTATCATTGTACAGCAAGAAATGTGCCATTAACTATTCACTTAATTAATGAATTTATTTAATTAAATCGCTTAACTAATACTACCGAGTAGCAATGCTCGGTAGGTTGCTCCTTTTTCTATTAAGTGGTACCTCCTGACGCGGTACGGGAGTATAGACATGTATCATCCGCCGGTACTTATGTGGTTTAAAATAGAGTTATTTTTTCAATTATGTTAGGCACGCTACTATAGAACAGGCCATCCTTGCCGGCATATCACTGCCGATTGGGACCGAGCCGGCAGTGATAACATATCTCTGTCGGTTCGAAACTTAAGTTAGGGGGAAGACCTTATCACTGCCAGTTCACGCAACCAACCGGCAGTAAAAAGCAAGATATCACTGTCGGTTTGAGACAACAACCGGCAGAGATATATCACTGCCGGGTCGTTCTTAAACTGGCAGTGGTACTTGACTTTTCACTGCCGGTTTGAGACTAGAACCGCGGTGATATTATTTTCCGCGTAATATGATTTTCGCGCAAGCATTGAAGCTTATCACCGCCGGTTCGCGCAGAACCGGCGATGATAAGTCGTTTATATAATCGAGACCCCGCCTCTCGACCGATCGAGCAAAGACAGAGAGGCGCTGTCATTGCTCGATTTGTAGATTGCGACGATTTGTCTTTGAAAAATCTATTAAAATTTATATTGTACTTCTTTTCGAGGTTAGTAATTTGATCTCTATTTTTGTAAATAATAAAAATTGCCACATGGATATTTACATAATGAAAAAAGGTTCATGTATTTTCAAATTTTGAAATAATAAAACTTGTTAGATGGATATTTACCTAAGGAAAAAATGTTGATGTATTTTAATGTACTCAAAGTATATCCTAAGTATTTACAATTTTTTTCAAATTTTTAAATAATAAGAAATTGCAAGATGGATATTGACGCAATGAAAAAAGATTGATATATTTTAATATAGTCCAAATATATCCTAACTATTTACAATTATTTTCATTTTTTACAACACTAAAAAATTGCTACATGGATATTTTCATAACGGAAAAAGGTTGATGTATTTTAATATAGTCAAAATTGCTACATAGGTTTTTAAATCTAATCGTTTACAATTATTTGTTATTTGCAATTATATGCTTATGTAATATTTGATTTAATTAATTGTAGATGGACCGAAGGTGGATGTATGGCACGGACCGTTGCAGGGCAGAGTTTTTTAATGGTGTGAGTTATTTTCTAAACGTGGCTGCGGTGCATAAGTCGAAGAATCTGGCGGACTACATGTGCTATCCATGCGTTGATTGCAAAAATCAGAAGCTGTTTTCTACCATAGAGTCGATACGTGTACACTTGCTTCGAAGAGGTTTCAAAGCTAGCTATACCAATTGGACCAAGCACGGCGAAGATGAGATTGTACATGAAGGGCAACACATTACTAAAGATGACGGACACAACGATATGACGGCAGTTGAAGATACGTTTGTCGATAGCCACGACGACGATCTGGATCAAATGTTGCGTGATGGGGAGGGAGACTTCACGAGTGAAAGAGAGTTTCAAAAGTTTCAACATATGGTACAGGACTCCACAACACCATTGTACCCAGGCTGCAAGGAGGAGCACAAAAAATTACTGATCGTGCTTACACTCTCGCAGTTGAAGGCAAGCAATGGTTGGTCCGATAAGAGCTTCACTGAGCTGTTATGTCTCTTGGGGGATTTGCTTCCAGAGGGTAACGTGTTGCCTACAAGTACGTACCAGGCCAAGCAGGTTGTCTGCCTGTTGGGACTGGAAGCACAAAGGATACACGCATGTCTAAATGATTACATGTTGTATCGCAATGAGTTTGCGGACTTGGATGGCTGTGCTGTTTGCAAAGGAAAGCGGTATAAGGGCAACGATGATGACATCGATAATGACAATGTCGGGGTGAAGCGTAAAAAGATGAGATTCCCTCGTAAGGTGGTGTGGTATTTTCCTATAATTCCCCGTCTGAATCGATTGTTTGCAACAAAAGGCATACCCAATTGCTACGATGGCACGCCGAAGAGCGTAAGAAGGATGGAATGCTTAGACACCCTGCTGACTCTGTGCAATGGAGGAACATCGGCAGAAAATATAAGAAGCACTTCGCATATGATGTCAGGATTATAAGGTTCGGGTTGAGTACGGATGGGATGAATCCTTTCGGCAACATGATTAGCCGTCATAGCACTTGGCCAGTAACTCTATGTATCTACAACCTTCCTCCTTGGCTTTGTATGAAGCGAAAGTACATTATGATGCCACTACTGATCCAAGGGCCCAGGCAACCTGGCAACGATATTGATGTGTACCTCAAACCATTGGTTGAAGATCTTCTAATCTTGTTGAACGATGGAGTACGGGTATGGGATGAGTATAAAAGAGAGAACTTTATCCTACGCGCATTGTTGTTCGTAACCATCAATGATTACCCTGCCCTTGGTAACCTGTCGGGCCAAACGACAAAAGGCTTCAATGGATGCGTCCAGTGCTTAGATGGTACAACTAGTCGGTGGCTGAAGAACTGTCGAAAAATGTCTTACATGCGGCATCGTAGGTTCCTCCGCAAGAATCACCCATACCGTAATAACAAGAGAGCTTTTGACGGGACAAAGGAGACCGCTTTAGCTTCAAGAATCACTGCTTGGGAGAGATATATTTGCGGCTGTAATGGATCTTAAAATTATTCACGGAAAGGGAGCAAGCAGTACATCTATCTCGAGTTCCCGTGATAAGGCTCTTTTGTGGAAAAAGAGATCAGTATTTTGGGTCCTACTCATCGGCAAAGACTTGGAAGTTCGACACACAATCGACGTCATGCACATAGAGAAGAACGCGTGTGACAGCTTGCTTGGTATCTTACTGGATATACCTGGCAAAACAAAAGATACTCTCCAAGCACGGATGGACCTTGAAGATATGAAGCTCAGGAAGAAGCTGCATCACAAAGACATGGATACAGGGAAAAAGTACCTTCCCGCAGCCTGCTACACTTTAAGCAAGAAAGAAAAATTAGCTTGTGCGAATACTTGAACGGAGTGAAAGTTCCGTCCAGATACTCTGCCAACATAAAGAGACTAGTCTCAATGAAAGACTTAAATTAATTGGCATGAAGTCTCACGATTGCCACGTGATGATGACGCAGATGCTTCCAATTGCAATTAGGGGTGTTCTGCCAGAGAAAGTCCGAGACCCAATTATAAAGTTGTGTTCATTCTTCAACGCGATTTCACAGAAGACCATCGATCCATTGAAACTAGATAAGCTGCAGGAAGACGTGGTCCACACTCTCTGTAGGCTCGAGATGTGTTTCCCTCCATCTTTTTTTGATATTATGGTCCATCTCATTGTTCACATTGTGAAAGAGATACGGATTCTCGGTCCCGTGTTTCTACATCAGATGTATCCTTTTGAGAGGTTCATGGGGTTATAAAGAAATATGTTCAGAATCGACATCGGTAGGAAGGTTGCATTGCGATGGTTGGGGAACCGAGGAGGTCATTGAGTTCTGCGTCGATTACATGGATCTCAAACCGATTGGTGTGCCTACATCACGGCATGAGGGCAGGCTACAGGGAAAAGGGACACTGGGCGAGAAATCACTCCGTACAAACAATCTAGCTTCATTCACACAAGCACATTTCGCAGTTTTGGGACAATCAGTTGTGGTGGCCCCGTATGTCAACATGCACAAGAGCATGCTATCCGAACAAACCAGTAAGTCGAGGGTTGGATCGCGAGAGAGCATAGACATAACTTCGGCGATTGGTTGCGTAGGCACATGATGCATACGGAGACAGAGTGCGCTCAGTTGAAAGTGTTGGCTCAGGGACCGTCAACTACAATTCGGACATTTCAAGGATATGATATAAATGGTTTTACATTTTATACAAGAGCACAAGATAAAAGAGCACCAACTAAAAAGCGGTATCCAGTATAGATGCCTCACGACAAAGAAGCGAAATAGGAAAACCTACTACGGATTCATAGAAGAGATTTGGGAGCTTGATTATGGAACTTTGAAGGTCCCTCTCTTTCGGTGTCAATGGGTAAGACTTCTAAGGGGCATGAACATCGACAAGTATGGTATCACTACCGTGGACCTCAAACTGGTCGGATCTGAGAGAAGAACCATTCGTACTTGCTAATTACATTACACAAATCTTTTTGTAACCGATCCAGCTAACAAGGAGCGCCACGTGGTTATTCAAGGAAAAGAAGGATTGTCGGAGTTGAGAATGTTGTCGACGAGGAAGAGTACAACCAATTCGATGAGCTTCCTCCTTCGGAGAGGACATTGACCTAGGTCTCATGGAAGAGAGTGAGGACGGTTACGTACATACGCCGCGATCATAACGAAGGTCGAATCGTAGCTTAGTTGTCCTAATTAAATACATGTTTATTTTCTCATATGTAACAATTAATGTATTCTTTTCTCATATGTAACAATTTGTGTGAATTAAACTTCATCGTGTGAATTTTTGTATTTGTGTGAATTTTTGAAGCAATGGTTGGTCTAACTGCATTTGTACGAATTTTGTAAGCATTATTTGATATTGAAAATATTAAAACTATTAAAACAAGTGAGCAATCTGTATTTTTAGAATTTTAGACAAAGGTCAAAATCAAGGGAAATATTTAAAAGAAATATTACATGTCACGAAAGTTTGAGTTCATTGACTGAACTTACATATCACTGCAGGTTATATCATTAACCGGCGGTGATAGTGGTTTTATCACCGCTTAGGTTAATGAAATAACCAAGCGGTGACATTTAATATCACTTAGGTTCTATATATTACCCGACAATGATACTTAAGTATTACCAGGTTAATTATATAACCGGCAAGCGGATATATAATATCTTGCGGTTCTACATATTACCGGCAGTGATAAATCAACTTCACCGCCGGTTATAAATGTGACCCGGCGGTGATATTTAATCCTCGCGGTTTTGTGGAGACCGGCGGTGATAGTCTAGTCTATATATATTGAAACGCCGCGTCCTCCACTCGATTCCACCGACCTAACGCCGCCACCTCCTCGTAGCTCCCGCCATCTCCCGCCGTCGCCTTGAGGTGCCGCCATCTCCCCGCCGTCGCCTCGGAGTGTGTCGCATCCCCTCGCCGTCGTCGCCGCCGCCCCACCCCTCCCTACTCCATCGCCGACTCGCCTGGTCGCCGCCCCACTCGCTGCCTCCTCTCCCAACTCCGTCGTCGGCACGGTGACCTCCTCGCTGTTCTGTGGCTCACCGAAGGTAGGAGCGGCTTCACTTGAGACATAATGACATAATGTGTATGTTTGATTTGTGCCGTGAGACATAATGTGTGTATGTTTGGTAGGTTTGATGTGTATGTTTGATTTGTGCCGTGAGACATAATGTGTATATGCGCTGATTCAAAAAATATGAGCTAACACATCGACAAATGATTATACTAGCAGAATCTTTTGCAACAATATCACAGCTTTTGATGTCTCTTAAATTGTTCAAGCTTTTGAAGTATTTGTTAGGTTAATACTCCTGTAAGAAAAAACTTTTAGCGATTTGATTAATATTTCAGTTTTCCTCACAGTATACATGCACTAGAAAAGTGCACTGACACAACAAAATGTGATTTTAGAGAAATAAAACTTGGCAAATAGGCAACCTCACTGATTTACTCCACCAATTAAAGTTAAAGTTTTAGGTTATAGGATGATTGCTTATATTTATTTTTTATCTATCTTTAGTGCTAATTCTTGCCTTTTGATGAACCATTATCTTGTTATATCACATGTCAATGCTTCAAATTTAGTGTATCCTCTGATCAATTACGCTTTAGCTTAGCATGTGAATCTAGAACAATATGAGTTTATTAGTGAAAGCATCAAGAATATTTATGTGTTGCTATTTCCATCAAAAGTTCAATACTCTAGCTTGATGATAATATTTACCAAGTGTGGTGAGGTTGTACTCATAACTTTTTATTCGTTGAGAAATAGATGCGAGTTCGTAAAAAAATGTACATATGTATGTGTAGATCTCCTGCGTATGTGTATATATCTTGTGTATGTGTATGTTTATATTTGTGTTCATGGTCAAATTATTCGAGCATGCAAATTCAAAAAAGTTGTATATGTGTATGTGTCCTTCAAAGATGTTTGTGTATACGGATAAAAAATATATGTGTACATGTTCTTTAAAGATGTGTATGTGTCTTTCAAATATGTCTATTAATTTTATTTCGTTGAATTGATAAGTTCGACAATTGTTATGTATTTGTCGTTGAATTGATGACACGAAATGTCGTACATTATTATTGAGTACTCCTCTTTCAATAAATATTAGTCGTATTTTAATATTGAGTCTCGCCTCTAAGTTTAAGCAAAAATAATATCAGTTTGAACAATTTTGAGTTAAGTCCATATTAAGCCTAATCTATATATTACCATAATCTAGAAAAGATCCTAATTAGAACTTGCTTTGCATATGAATCCAATCACAACAAAAGCCCTAAATGTTCACAAACCGCATGCATTTGATATCACTAAAGCCTTTTCAGCGGCTCATAAAACAACTCGTAGAAGAATAGTATAGCCAGCAACATGGCTATACATCTATGTACATTCGTTATGTCTATCTTCATTTGTACGTGTCTTTCAAAAATGACCTTGTTAATTTTAAATTTTCGATAAACTTGCTAGGAATGGCCTCGACCGAGGACAAATGTCGGAGGAGTTGGGCCCTCAAATATGGACGAAGGAGGAAGGGTAGCCCAAACCATAGCCCAACGTCCTATCCGAACTTGCAGGATCGCCATGGACCAACGACATTACTAACGTGGCGAGGTAAAGTTTTAGTACAATGTGGTTCCCAAAACATTGTAGGCCCGCGACTAATAATTAAGAAGATCAAATTGCGTGCTCGGACGTCGATCAACGAAGGCAGCGCAAGTCGTGGTCCAAACAAGATGCCTAAGGGAATTTTTAACATAGTGGAGCTCTCGGCAGTCGGGGAACCTGCTATACCAGAGTCATCATTGGGGCCGTACAGGATAGCCTGCGGGGTTCTTGCTAGGGATGATGTGCCCATCAGCTATAGATCATGAATTGGCCGCGGCGGTGACCCATGGGTGGTACCCAATGACCTGAAGACTGAAGAACTCGTTATGGGATAAGCTGAAACAAGTTTTCCAGTTCCCCCAAGGGACCGAGCTGGTTACAAAGAAATGAGCACTCTGCATCATGTGCACAGCGTGGAACAATTGGAAGATAGCACTAAACAAGAATTATGTGAAAAAGAATGAAACGCCGAATTTTGACACGTACCCAAAGTTAAGGGAGTTTTGGGATGAATTTGTGGCGTACAAGAGGTCTGAAGAAGCTCACATAGTAAGCCAAAGGAACAAATCAAACGCGGATAAGAATATTCACCCTCACAGACTAGGAACAGGAGGGTACGTGAAGAAAATACCAGCATGGGAACGGTCCTAAGAAGAACTAACCCGCAAGGGTATAATTCCTGCGACGGCCGTCTTAAGCAAACGATCGAAGCACTGGTTGCTTGGGAGGGGTGCTACTATCTCGGATGATGGCAGCTTAAGCTTTAGAAGCGATAGAGAGCAGGAAGTGCTGAGCAGAATCACAGATGCTCACACGCAGTCTTTCCAAGGATATTTCGCGCCACGAAGGGAGAATGACGAGCTAACCGTAGCCCTGGGTAACAAGGAGCATTCAGGTCGCACCAGAGGAGTTGGTTTGGTCACATGGAAAGAGGCCTTCCCCGCAGACGCATGGTTGTACAAGTGTTCAAAGAGATTAAGAGAAGATCAACTGGAACGTCAGATAAAAGATGCTGTGGTGAGAGCGTTAGAGGAACATAGAGCGAGTTAAACTAGATAAGGCTGTGGAGCAAGCGTCATGAAGCTCTCGACTCACGACCGCCACCGGTGAAAGCCTTGAGCTCATCGATCCCGGTGCTCGTAAGAAGCATTTGCGCGTCCTGAGGATTCCGAAGAGCATGGGTGCATTTTCTGTGGATGACATCAAAGAACCGACACCGTGCAAGCTACATTTGGCGCACATGGTATTACCATAAAGGTGGTGAGGCGGGGGCTTGGCCATGCCAGAGTCGCAGGTTTTGCATTGTCGCCGACATCATGCAGGATTCGCCAGGTCGAAGTGGGCGGTGTAGTCCGCCAATACCGAAAAATAGAGGTAGAGATCCTGGCGAGGATGGAAACAAAAACTAGGAGAAAAGCGTGCATGGCTTCCTCGCGTGGCGCAAGAGCTTGATTAAGTTTGGCTCGGACGATGAGGGTGACGAAGATGATGATCACCACACTCTCCACAGAGAGACCTCCGCCCTTCTCGCCGCCAACCGAAAAAGTCCGTCTCCTCCGTCGGCACCAACCGAAAAAGCCCGACTCCTCGCCAAAATCTGAAAAGAATAGAACACCGGGAACATCTCGGCGATCGGCACAGACCTCGAAGAAATCTCAAACATCTGCGAACCAGGACAATCCGGAAGAAATTATCGGTGACATGGTGAAGAAGAACGGAAAAAGCATGTAAGCGTCTGCGTAACATCTCACTTTAAAAGGTGCCATCATGTAAGAAGAGTAAAGTTGATCCGACGGCAAAGTTTTTCTTGAGTATGGCAAAAGTGCAAAAGACGGGCAAAGCTTCGAACCTTGCAAAATGTCGGACTACGGCGCATATCCGAAAGCAATACTTGCGGCGGCTAGTGCCGACACGTTAAAGCGGGATGCTCAGCGAGATCTTGCTCAACTAGATGCTTTGGCGCACGGTCTAAGGTGGAAGTTCGTTATGGGAAAACCATTGGTTGAACCACTCATTTCGACAACCTTACAACACAAGCTGCGGGCGCGTCCATCGATGGTACATGCAAGACTCCAACGATGGTATGGGCGTTCGTAGTCAGATACACAAAGCAAGATTTCCACAATGGGGACAACATCTGCTAGGTTCTTTTCACGGAGCTGTATATGTTGTACCAGCAAGATGCCCTGGACGTGAATATACTTAGACTATGGACTTTGTAAGTTTGTTCGTATATCGTTGAGCATTTTTGTACTGTTTAATTGCATGTCTAACTTCTTTCTTATGTAGAATGGAGATACAGATATGTAGAAGAAATAACAATGACAATCTAGCATTCCTAGATCCAGGGCTCGTCAACGAGAAGCTTGTGAATGACAATTCACAGTTCGTTGAAGACTATTTATTTAATACTTTTTTGAAGCTGCAATACAAAACCTCCGTACTTTTACCCTATAACTTCAAGTACGTATCTCCTTACTTCTAATATCGTTTTACTATTTTTGCGTAACACGTACGATGTGGGAGTAATTGACTACGTTGACATATATGCAGGTTTTTTGGGTCCTCCTCGTCATCGATTAGATACTAGCAGATTTTTATCTTGGACTCGGAGAAAACAAACTAATATGTACCAAGACCTTTGGGACATCTTTGAGCAATGTAAACTCGATCGTTGCGTTATTACTCTAGCAAAATTCTATTCTATTGCATTTAAGTTTAATTACTATTCAAAATCATTCACGGGGCTTTACGCGCAGATCGCAAGAAAAGTGTTGGTATCGTCCATACAGAAAATTTTGAAATAATAAATGACTTTCCATGCATGAGGCAAAGACCCCGAAAATAATTTATGTGCATACTATGTATGTACAAATATGCATTCAATTGTCACGGAGAGTGTCGGCTATAACGAAGCCATGGTGCGTAATTACACATTGATGCCTTTTTCTTTTAACAAATATCATCATTATTTAACCTCCTTTTTGTTCAAAAAGCAGCGCAAACCGAGAACCAATAAGTTATTCTTGATGTAAATTATAGCAATTCAAGAACAGATCGCCGGATTCATTCATGATGAGATCATCAATCCAAACGGCGAGTTCCACGAGTAGTCTCATCGCCCTCATTCCTACGACTTAGACGCGTGACATGTCTACTTCGACTCTTTGTAAAATCAAAGCGAATGGGATAAGATGTAGTCGAGCTACATTTGTAAACAAATCATTGTAGAAACAATTTATGTGATGCTTAATTTAATATATTTGAATTATGATTTTAACGCTGCTTCATATATACATGGAAATATTTGAATTATGATTTGAACGATGCTTTATATACTACATATGGACATTGTATAAACAATTGTATAAAAATATATATATTGCACAAAAAATATGCAAGCTTGTCACTGCCGGTTCTTGGAGAAAACCGGCAGTGATATGTATATATGCAAAATCGGCAGTGATAATTATCATCACTGCCGGATTTCGGTTTGATCCGACAGTGATAGTTCAATATCACTGCCGGTTGTAGGTAGAACCGGCAGTGATAATCCTTATCACTGCCGGTTCCTGAGCCGGCAGTGATAATCCTTATCACTGCCGGTTCCTGAGCCGGCAGTGATAATCCCTGAGTATCACTGCCGACCAATCACTGCCGGCGTCAATGACCGGCAGTGATGGGGTTTTCGAACCGGCAGTGATGTGCTGTTCTGTAGTAGTGGCAAGAGGTCAGATTTTTTTTAAAAAAAAACAATGAATGAGTGCCGGAAAAACGCTGGCTTCGCACAATGCAACCATGTAGCTGATCTACCAATGTGAGGTACTAACTCCCCTGCAGCTGCAATCTGCGTGTTGCTGCATCCATCACGATGCATGGTCTTTGTCTCTTTGACGTGCATTGCCGGTTTGTACGAACATGCATGTCTGCCTCCCCTCTCAGATTAGATTCTCGATGTGCCCTTGCAAGGGAGGGAGACACCGATCGAGAGTGACAAAGGACATGCACGGGAGGAAGAATTACTAGCACTGAATTCACGGTACGGTTCACATTTTCGATTTGCATTTGAAAACCCAAACTTAGTCGGTATCAGTTTTTCGCGAAATTCGACTAAAATTCGGTAAAAACCGATCGGTTTGTGAAAGCCAAACCAACTGGTCAAACCGATTCAAAAAACCAAAAAACGGTCGGAAAAGTCGAAAACCAGTCGGTTTTGTCGAAAATCAACGACCGAAGGAAAAATGCAAGGAAAAATTGCAAAAGCTGCAAAAAAAATTACAAACTTACAAAAAAATCCCAATTAATCTATCAAACACCTCAGAGAAATTTAAACAATTTTTTAAATCATTTATTTCTTCTAAAAAATCCAAAACAGCAATTAATGAAAAGGAACAAAGACACTGTCAGTTTTTTATAAATACTTAAAGATTTATTATATTCTAAAATTTTAATGTAACCATAACTAGTGCCAAAGTATTATGTACTAAAATTTTCATAAATATTAGACTTCATTTAGTGCCCATATAAAATCAAAAATAGAAGAGCATATCTGACGATAATAGCACTTTTAGAATTTTAAAAATACACATATCGATCATCATCTAAAAATTTTACAACATCATTGTAATTACATTATAACATCACACAAAAGTTTAATAAATATTAGATTTCATTTTTGCCCCTAGAAAATAAAAATGAACAAAGATATATTTTGACAAGATTACTTTTAGAATTTTTAAAAATACATATGTCTGATAATAATCTAAATATTTTATAGCATCGTTAGAATTTCCTCAAGACCTCAGACAAAAATTTTCAAAAAACATTAACACATTTTGCTAAATTTCCTCAAGACCTCACACAAAAATTTCCTCAAGACCTCACACAAAAATTTTCATTTTTTTTTAAATTTACATTTGAACTCCACGGTTTACCGCTCGGTTTGAAATGCCGAACCGGCTCGGCAAGCTCGGTTTTCGTCGGCTTTGCGAACCTTGATTCAGGGCCTATTTAAGGGAGTTGTAGCTTTTTAAAAAGTCATATTTTGGTTTTCTTTGCTGAAAAGTGGTTGTGACTTTTTATAAAAGACTGTTTGACAAATAGCTAATTTTCTTCAGAATAAACTGCAAAAGTAGGTTCAACAGACTTTCAATTTTGGCTTATATATAATTTCTAATTTTTATCAAAAGTCGATTAAAAAGCGAAATTTGTTTGACGGATGTTTCCAAAGCTGAACCTAGCTTTAAAAACCAAACAGGCCTCAATTGTTCTCTCGCTCGCTGTTTCTGAGCAGTGGCTCTACGTACTCTTGCAACTTGCACATTTCCTTTCCACAAATTGAAATATTGAAATATTGAATGGTACTGCCTGTAGGAGAACATGGCTCACCCAACTGCTGTTCTATCTGGTTAATTTTCTATTCTGGCCACCTACTGTGGGATACAGCATCGGATCGACTGCCATGGAAAAGCAACCAACGATTGTTCTTTGCGACGTAATCTTTTTTTCTCTTGAAGCCTCTCGCGACATCTTCCAGACTTCCAGTCCGCTAGCTTCTCACCCATGCACCATGGCTCCACCTTGCCGCCAGCACCTCCTCCTCGCCGTTGGAAGGACCACGTACATCCTTATCGATGCCTTCGATGGCGCATCTTCCTCACCAACACGCGACGGTACACTACCACTACCCTCTATGTCCTAACTCCATCGTCCTCACATCCAACCACTGCACCAACCTCCCCTCGTCGCTGAGCTTTTAGATCTGGTGGCGTCCAGATTTGGTCGCTACTGTCTTCCTCAGCTCCGGTAGCCGTAGCAACGTAGCGTGTTGAATCCTCTTGTGGGCCTCATCTAGGGATGAAAACGGGTCGGATATCTCCGCCGATCCGGACCGATCCGGTCGGATCGGATCCGGACCGATTTTACTATCCGGTCGGATCCGGACGGATCCGATACTTGAATCGGATTCGGATCGGATCCGAGCATCCAATATCCGTAAATACGGGACGGATCCGATATTCGATTTTTCCTATTCGGATATCCGATTTTTCCTATTCGGATATCGGATCGGATATTCGGATTTTCCTATTCGGATATCGCAAGGCCCACCCATTTTCATCATTTTTTCCATTTCAGCCCATTTACGTTAATAATTAGTTGGTTCTATTGATCCTTAAGTAGCATATTCTTTCTACGATGTTTGTTGAATTTAATTGATATATAATTTGTTACTATAGTCATGTACTCGTATGGTTTTAATTCAATATATATTACTCTATATATGCGTGCATTATCCGTATATCTTTATCCGTTTTGACCGAATCCGTCACATATCCGCTCAGATCTCGAATAACCCGAATCGTGATCCAGATCCGGTTAGCCCGTATCCGGTTTCAATCGGGAAAAATATGGGTTAGGATACGGAAGAGCAATATCCGCCAGATCCCCACCCGTTTTCACCCCTAGCCTCATCAGGGCAACCCTTCTTGTTCTTCACGGGTGACGACTCCTTGTTGGCCTAGTCGTGAACGACTCACTACCTTGAAAAAGGCCATCAGTGGCGATTCATAACTGCCATCAGTGACGGTTTTTGAACCGTCACGATTTAGTGCCACTAATAATCGAGGATTATCGATGGCGGTTCTAGAACCGCCACAAATAACACTATCGTGGCGGTTTTTGCTAGAACGACATCGATATTCGGGTATTAGTGGCGGTTCGAGCCAAAACCGCCACTAATAATACAATTATCGATGGCGGTTGTTGGATAGAACCGCCATCGATACTCAAATATCGATAGCGGTTCTAGACCAAAACCGCCATCGATAATACGACTATTAGTGGCGGTTTTGGCTAGAATCGCCATCGATATAACTATCGATGGCGGTTGTATATAAAACCGTCATCGATAGACTAATATCGATGACGGTTTTTGATAGAACCGTCACAGATATTACTTCAAGAGTGGTTTTGGGCTAAAACCGCCACGATAATCCCACACACGAAAATAAAAAGCGGCATTTTGGCTAGCCTCGAGCGGCGCTAGCCATGCCTCTTCATTATGTACACAAAGAAGAATACATTGAATTATTGAAATTTGAGTATACATATTAGTACCTATTGTTGTTATAGACTAACCAATATAATCCGAAATAACATGTATTGCTAATTGCTTATACAAACCATCCAGAAAGAAAGAAGGAAAAGAGAGTGCGCTACCTCTAGTGCATAGTGCAAAGCTCATAAATGATATGGATAACACAGAGCAAAGTGAAGTTTGCGGGAAGAGACACAAATTTCTAGAAATACAAAAATGAAGCATCTAGGAGATAGTACATGGTAGCGATTAAAGTGATCAAGAATCCAATATATCAGACGAAGAAAGACAGAGGCATGAGATAAATACGAAAATTCCATACCTCCGTAGCAAACAAGGTTCTTTTTTGAGAGTTCCTTCTGCACCACTTTGGTGACATGGTTTGCCATTGTTTCATACATCATAAACTGAATTGATGGTTTACATACATAACAATTTACACGGTTCAACCTATGGAACTACATATATAGCCATTAAATTTTGGTTCGATGTTCAAAAATAGACAACCAAGCATGATTCTTGTCACAACAAGTCCTTTTCGTAATCCTCCTATGCTCGCTAAGCTTGCAATTCTTGCACACAAATTTCATGTAGCAGTGAGGACCTATGCACATGCGTATATGGATTGCCATGTCAAAGATATTGTATTTAAGTAAGTGAACCGATCTAGTCCTCTTTTGTTTATTAAAAAGCAGACCTATAAAAACACATAATATTTGGTTGTAGCCCACGATTTGTAATATAAGTATGGCTTATTTGCACATAATATCGCAGTACATGATATACATAAACCAACTAACAATTATAAATCTACACTCATGTATAAGATTGAGTTGTCTTATTTGCCTCCAAAACAATTTTACATATGTAACCAAACGCAGTTTTGGAACCACAATACAAACATAGCAAACTTTGAAATGTGAGGATTGCGAACATCTGGAAGATCAAAGCATCCAAGTAGTTTACTAAAAATATGAAATAAGAGATCGTTCATCTTATATGCACAACATACCCACACACTAACCTATGCCCTACATGGTATGCCCATACCTATGGTTGTTATATAATTAAGAAGATAACCTATAAGAAGATGCATTTTGATTACTTGTACCATGCTATTCCATTAGCTCCTTCAGTGTGATCTTGGAAATGTAGAAATTTTTCTCTACTCCACAAAGCAAATATATAATATAGAACTAAAAGAGAATGGCAAATACAACTCCATATTCGATTTATTTGGACAGAGAAACAACAAAGCTCTACCTAAGCAATCAACCAGGCATAAAGCTGCAGTGTTTATATGCAATAGGAAAAAGAAGTAACAAACTGAGTAGCTATTGCATTAAGCACAAACAAAACATTAGTCTTGACAATAGAATAATCAAACTAATCATTCCTTTCTCTATAACCCTCCCAAATAACGACATCGAAGATATCTTCATCATTTGACCAACATTGAAGATGTTACCAAACAAATCAGATCCATCATTTGACCAACATACTCATGTATTATCAAGGAACTAGAAAAATATTGAAGGATAAGCTGACTGCTCGTGGTGGTAACTTGCTAGAATAACATGAATTTAGCTTTGTATACTTCAATGAGCTATGTACGTAAAATTGCCGGGCAAAGTGTCAACCACATGAGAAGAATGATTAGTTTGGGCAGCATTTGTTCAATAAAAGCATGCAAAATGAAGTAATATAAAGAATATTGAAGAAATGAGTATGTCACACCTTGTATAAGTTATTGGCGGTAGCAAACCAGAATATGCACATCGGATCGTTTCATTTCACCAAGGCAAAACTGTAATAGCAAACCAGGAAACATATTATATTGTAAGACAAGACAAACAAAAAACACCTATAATATTGTAAGATAAGACAAACAAAAAACACCATTTTACCTTCTTTGTATACATGTTCATGGTGGCCGCTTGCTACAGAGTAGTTCCCCTCTAATTGACCGCTATTTCATTATTTTGGTGAGATCATTCGCAATTCTAACCAGAAAATAATATATTGAAATAGTATGGCTATATATCTATATAATAGATATACAAGGTGGTTAGTCCATGACCAGCAAAAGGTTCATATAGCTCACGTATATAAATGTTCCTATCTGATTACAGGGAAGTCATAATATCAGGATGTGATGATAACACGATGCTCAAACAGTCATATATAAGACAATATACAAAATATCTATGAAGAGTACTTGCATCCAAAAGGCTTGCACAACCACTGACAAAATAAGTGACATTGGCAAAAGAAGGGGTTCCCATTTGAAAGGAACAAAGAGTTATTTACACTTTGTAATGAAACAGAATTGAAGTAAAAAAGCCTAAACTAGTGGAGGTAAACTAGAAGCCTACGGGTCTTCGGAGGTTGAAGACATGTGATTTGGGACAATAGTATGGATGACTGGATCGTTGTTGTCTTCGTCATAAAACTCGCCATTTTGTTGATTATTTCCTTCATGATGAAGTAGGCGAAGCCGGCCTGAATGCCTTGGATTTCGTAAGGAAGCAGCCCTACAGTAGACAACTTGAGGTATTGTAAGTATAAAAAACAAAATTAAGAGAGAATATAGAAATTGAGTGGTGTGAATCAATGTGTCATGTCGGCATGGTGACCTCTACGTCATTGTCTTTTATTGTGCATGATAAGATTTGGCGCATGTCTTGGCAATACACTAAGTACCCACATAAATTTGTTCCTTTCTACCGCTTGTGACCGCAAAAATCGAATGAACTAAGATGTCGTCGAAGGAGCTATTTACTATGAAATATGATATAAGAGTATTCCTTCGTGCGTCTAGGAAACTTCGCACGGATTGTAAGGGATTTGTGGTATGGGCGGTATCTCGAGCTCTTCCGACAATATCTTTTGAACGCCTCATTCACTAAATGTGTCATCTCTTCAAAGTCTTTTTAGGTTTATCTAGTGGATCCATGATCGATCTTGCTCTTTTCTCGGATGAATTATTACGAGAATCCAATAGAAGCTACATACACATGCATGATGCCACCATTAGTCCTTACATCGAGTAAATAACGAAATAAACGAGTAATTTAACTAGCTAGTGAGCAACTTACTTAAAATTGTATGGCAAAAGTATAAACTCCTTGTCTTGTAGTTTAATCAAAACTTTATATACGTACTCTCGACCTCCTTTGGTACTCTTTTGATTTCATGTTGGCAAACCGTTCCCGGTCGAGGAATCCCACCGCCCCTTGGTTCTTCGTACTTCAATCATCTCGTATCTATATAACGAATTAGTTAGACATGAAATTTATCAGATTACGTGAATGTAGGCCAAGATTAATATATTAGACACTTACAAAGTGACCAAGATCTCAAAAAGATATGTCGAGGCGCGTGATAGAACAAGTTGTGCAAGTTATCGAATTCTATTAAGAAGTAGCCATGGCCCTCATGGTGAAAATGTTCCTCACGAAAAATTGCGGTGATCATCTTTGGGAGTACGTCTTGGTTGGATCGATCTAAGTACCATGCATGTAATCATTTGCATCATGGGTGTTAGACTTTTAACTTCAAGCGGTGACCAAGGGCTTCCTACCTCAATTTCAATCTTTGTTGATCATCTTGGTCATCGACTTCGCCTTGCCCTTACTTTTTGTCATACGACATCATACTCGATCTGGCCTCGCTCGATCCGGGCCGACATCTGACTTGTCTAATGTGCCAATTTTGGGATCGAGGTTGTAGGTTTGTCATTTGAAGTACCTGTGTTATAGGTTTACGCTTTGGAGTACTAACGGTGGCCATCTTGATGGGGTCCTCAATGCATTTCTTTTCTACCTCATTTTGCTTCTTCCCGTTTCACTCTCAGTCTTTGGTGATGGATGCGAGGATTGTATCTGCAGAGAGGATGGCATTGCATGGTCCAAGACGATGTCACGCTTGCGCCATTGGATGAATGAGTGGACGGCACTTCCTAGAGTAGTTATCTCATCATTGGTGGGTTTTTCGGTCCGATCTCGAGAAAGCGTGCAAATACCGTGTCCACTTGGACCTTTGCATAACTCCGGCGCTATCGGGTATTGTGCAGACACCCTTCTTGGCACGGATAGACTACCTGTGGCGTACTGTATAAATATGTTCATCACGGACACGTTGAGTCGACAGGTGTGGGGTCCTGTATGTCGCCCACGGGATAATGGTTGTTGTCATACGCCAATGGCGTGGACGCGAATCGCCGCGACGACTGTAGGATCGAGAAAACGTTGTGGGCTCGCGATCGACTCAAGGCTTGTTGTACTTGTCGCTCAACTTGTTCTTCAATGGTGCCTTGTATTTCTCGCGAACCCTTTCCTTCATCATTTCCATTTCCTTCTCACCGCTCATCTTTAGCTCTCTTCCGACTCCTATAAGAGTCTCCGTGCTCGGGAATCCACTCCTCCATGGAACCTTGACCCCGACGCCTCGTGTCCCACCAGGTGCTCTTTGTTTCCTAGGGCATTGTTAGCTCGTCTTTCTCCTCGTATGGGTGAAAAGATCCTTGGGTGGACTAGGCGTGAAACTCGTGAACTCGTTGTGTCATTGCTTCGTCTTCACCGCTCTTGAATGATAAACCCCGAAGAGACAACATATACGCCTCGCTAGCACGTAGTGCTTCACTCGATCCGTAGTCCGATCAAGGGACTTGTGCCACCAATTGGACCGCTTCTAATTCTTGCCTCTCCCATTGAGCAATTTTACGCGTACCCACTCGTGCCAAGTCCGTGGGGTGAGTATTCCTTCTTGCGATGCTAATGTGGTCCTCACCGACTTCCTTGTCGCTTCGATTGCTTCATCGCCACAAACTCATCCCAATATGGCTCCAATCTTGGGTACTCTCCGATGGTCGACCGTTTTGCTTCACATAATTTGTGTTCACCGCTTGAAGTTTCTCCACGCCGCATCCATGGTCATCAATGCGTCGCGATGCACAAGATCTTGGCTCCTTCGGGAATTGAAGGTTTCTTTGAGCTCGTCCACAGATCCTCTTTGGTGGCTCGGGGCACTTTATGCCAATCCGAATAGGTGATTGGCACTTTATCCCTACGATGTACCCGCATGTTGATCAGTATTTTGTCAGCCGATTTTCTCGGTGCAACAGGGCCCCAGATATCTAAGACCTCCGAGATGGTGTACCGCCTTGAGGCTTCTTAGTTTTCCCTCGTCCTCGGCGTTTTGCAATAGGAGCATCATCTGCAATAGCGGTGGAGGCCTCGGCACATTCGGTGGTTGGGTGGAGGGTAAGGTACTGCTCGGGCTCTCCTCCACTATAGGCTCGGTTTGGGCTCCATTAGAACTACATTCAACCCGAAACATAATTTTAAATCAATTTTACAGAATCATCTCATGGAATTTCAAAAGCATGATGTACTGTCTGTGTGTAATATTGTGTGTTGCTAAGATGAAAATGATTTTGCAAGAGCAAGATACTTAATTAGCTCGAGAACAAAACTAATTAAGCAAGCATTAACTCTTGAACTAGTTCGATTGGTTGTAAATTTTGTGGACCCAATATGTAGCTATGGTGCATACAAAGTGAGCACTAAAATGCTACACACATACACCTTGCAACGCCCATGGTTTGCATTAATGAAACTCAATCTAAATAAAACATGTAGGACAAGTGGAAGATGAAAACATGTAGGGCAAGTGGATGACTACTGAGAACAAAGCATGCAGATGCAACAAGTGGAAGATGATCCGTAGCATTCTTAGCTAGTTCTAAAATATGGTAGAAGCGAAGAATGAAATGTGAGTTAAATGCTAATAAGTATAAATGAGCTTCAAGATTTTGGTGTGACGGGTTAGGCTTCAAGATTTTTCAAGTTGAGCGGGCTCGATTGTCTAGATCAATATTCTAAGAAAATTAGGCAAGTTAATTAATTCTTGTTCTGTTGCTTGCTTAAAGAAACAATTGGCACATACTCATGCATGATGGTGGTGGTTGTCTCTTGGCAATAATTAACCAACCGAAAGGATTTCAATATCCCCAACAGTGAAGCCTTGTTTTATTAACCGCCAAAAGGATTTCAATATCCCCAACAAAGGCACAAATCATGCAAGAAACCGGTGATACCCTTCCTCTAAGAGCTTGCATAAAGAATAACCATATATATATATATATATATATATAAACTTGTCTCTTTAGGATCCCATGGTCTTAATCATGACACGTAAAAGTGTTTGCAATAGACAATAACTCCTAAAATGATGTTTTGTGCTATGGGTGTATTCATCTTGTGCTAAATCGCTCAAAAATAATTCCATGCCCCGCACTATTTTGTTCCGACCGTCGTAAAAGGTGGCTTTTTGCTTGTTTGACATGTTTATTCCTAATTAGTTGATGACTAGTGTTCCAAAGGCACAACAAACACATGATAGTGTCTGATGGAAGTGTTTTGGACGTGAGCAACGAAGAAAGCGGCGATCCACGCAGGCCGATCAAGAGATGCATGTAGCGCAGAATCATCCAAAATGCACGGCAACCATGCATGCTAATCACAAGAACATGACGAGTAGAGCTGCAGAAAATGTGGCACTGGGGCGGTGTCGCGGGTCGGCGTCGTTGGGGACGGCGTCGGGCGTCGAGTCGGCGGCGTCGCGCGCGAGCGGCGGCGGCTGCCGTGGCGGCGTCGGCCGGGTCGGCGTCGTTAGGGACGGCGTCGGCGGGTCGGGGGCGGCGTCGGCGCGGGCGAGGCGGCGGGACGGTGTCGAGCACGGAAGCTCAAGGGTTTTAGGGTAGAAGAGAGAAGGGCGGGAGTTTTAAGGGTAAAGGGTACAAGCGGTGGATCTATTATTTATAGATGGAGATTATCGATGGCGGTTCTTAGAAAGAACCGCCATCGATAATTGATATCTCGTGGCGGTTCGTATACGTAACCGCCATCGATAATGTATTATCTGTGGCGATTCGTATACGAACCGCCACGAGATAATGTTATCGATGTGGTTCTTTTAAGAACCGCCACTGATGTGCCTCTATACCTTGAAATTTGTTTCTGAATCTTATACAGCTATTGTCGAATAGCAGCGCTGAGTTCAGAAGACCTAGTTTTTGGTGCTGCGCAATTGCAGCGTTTTCTGATTTTGTGTATTACTTGTAAAGCAAATACATAAGCGCTTACTGAGAAAGAATCCGGACTCCTTTCACCTGACGGACTCAACAAACTCTCCAAACTTTCAATCGGATAGAACACTATTTTGTCATCCGGCAAAACAAACAAGTACTCTTCAGACACTGAAACAATCACCAAAACTAGCAAAGTCCGAAACTGACTCAAAGACCAAAAAACTAGCACATAGCTAGGAAACAAAACCAAGCAGACTTTAAACTACCATGCACAAGATTATCTTCAACAGATGGTTATCATTAGGGTTGATTACATAGAGGAAGACTTGTGCGGCACGGTCATAATTTGCCCAGAGCTAGCTCCGTCTCGATATTTTGCCATTACTCGTATATAGCTAATTATTTTCTTTCACAATTTGCCCTTCTTCATGATCGTCGCGATGATAGGTAGCTTCTGAGTGGTTTCTTCCTCGAGCTCGATGTTGCCATCTACGAAAGGAGGCAACTCATCAAACTGGTTGTACTCTTCCTCATCCATGACATTCTCAACTCCGACGATCCTTCTTTTCCCCTGAAGAACTACATGGCGCTTCTTATCTGCCGGGTCGATTACATAGAAGACTTGTGCTACTTGCTTCGCAAATACGAATGGTTCATCTCTGATCCGACATGTTCGATGTCCAAAGTAGTGAAGCCGTACTTGTCCACCTTGACACCCTTTGGGAGTTGTACCCAACGACACCAAACATTGGGATCTTAAAAATACGATGAGTCGAGCTCCCAAATCTCTTCTATGAACCCGTAGAAGCTACTCTTCTTCTTCACTGTGTTGTCATAGGCATCTATCGAACACCACTATTTTGGTAAGTGCTTTTGCTATCCCGAGATCTCGTGTAAAAGGTATATCCATTTATGTCGATCCTTGCCATGTCAAGATTGTACCGATGACCCTTTTGCACCACCTCAACATGACACTCGTTTCTTTCCAGTCATATGCTCTTTGAACCAATGATTGAACAAACGGTTATGCTCTTTTGTTACCCAAACCTCGATCGTCCACGATTTTCCTCTCGTAGCTTATCCTTGTGCATGTCCATATACGAGGACACCTCAACCGATTGCAAAGCGTGAAATGAGCTTTTGAATAATCCATGATCGTAAGAATTTGTTGATTTCCTTCCAATCGCCCTTTCCACTGACCTACCCTCATGTCGGGATACAGCACTCCTACCGGTTCCACCCCTCCATGTAATCCACGCAAAACTCGATAACCTCCTCGGTTGCATAACCTTCCACAATGCAGCCCTCCGTGAGATCGATTGCGTACATACTTCTTCAGATACCCATGTACCTTTCGAACGGGTACATCCGATGCGAGAATACGGGGCCACATACATTTATCTCATTCACAAGGTGAACAATGAGATGAACCATTATATCGAAAAATGATGGAGGGAAATACATCTCTAGGCGGCATAGTGTCTTGACCACATCATTCTGCGATTCGAAAGTCCGATGGGATTGATGACCTTACGTGAAATCGTGTTGAAGAAGAAACACAACCTCATGATTGCCTCTCGGACCTTTTCAGCAAAATACCTCTAATTGCAATAGGAAGCATTTGTGTCATCATCACATGACAATCATGAGACTTCATGCGATTAACTTCAAATCTTTCATCGAGACCAGTTTCTTGATGCTTATGAGTAACCGGACGGAACTTTCACACCATGCAAGCATTTGCAAAGTTACATTCTTCTTTCTTGAAAGAGTGTAGCAAGTCTGGGGAAGGTAAAGTCGCCCTTCCGGTGTCCGAGGATGTAGCTCACTCGATTTTCATATCTTCCGAGTCCCTTCGTGCCTTTAGTCCGTCCTTAGTTTTGCTAGGAATGTTGAGAAAAGACCAATCAAGCTATCACATACATTTTTCTCTCGTGCATGACGCCTATGCAAATGTCGAACTTCTAAGTCCTTCCAATAGGGCAAGTTCCAAAATATCGATCTCTTCTTCCATGTGGTCTTCTCAAGACGAGACCTCGATGTATTATTACTATCTCCTTTCCAAGTACGACATTAATATCCTTAACCATATCATATACCTCTTCCCCACAGCGAGGCCTTGGGGCTATACCATCCTCTTTTGTCCCGTCGAATTGTTTTTCATATTGCGGTAGGGGTGATTCTGCGAAGGAACCTACGGTGATGCATGTACACGGTTTTCCTCGAGTTATTGAGCCACACACTAGCGGTTTCATCCATGCACTAGGGGCATGCTTTGGCCCCTTTATAGTAATGCGACGGATAGGTTACCAAGGGCGGGAAATCATTGATGGTGCAAAACAACAATGCCCGTAGGATGAAGTACTCGCTTGTACTCATCCCATACACTGTACACCTTCGTTCCACAAGATCACAAGATCTTCCACCAATGGTTGTAGGTATACATCAATATCATTGCCAAAGTTGTCTCGGCCCTTGGATAGCGGCGACATCATAATGTACTTTCGTTTCATACACAACCAAGGAGGAAGGTTGTAGATACAGAGAGTTACGGGCCAAGTGCTTGAATACTACTCATGTTACCGAAAGGATTCATTCCATCCGTACTCAACCCAAACCTTACATTCCTCGGTTCATTCCCGAAGTCCATCCTAAAGAGCCTATCGATGGTTCTCCACTGGGCAGAATCAGCAGGGTGTCTCAGCTTTCCATCCTTTTTACGCTCTTCTCTTCTCAGTACGAGACCTCGATGTATTATTACTATCTCCCTTTCCAAGTACGACATTAATATCCTTAACCATATCATATACCTCTTCCCCACGACGAGGCCTTGGGGCTATACCATCCTCTTTTGTCCCGTCGAATTGTTTTTTCATATTGCGGTAGGGGTGATTCCTGCGAAGGAACCTACGGTGATGCATGTACACGGTTTTCCTCGAGTTATTGAGCCACACACTAGCGGTTTCATCCATGCACTAGGGGCATGCTTTGGCCCCTTTTTATAGTATGACGGATAGGTTACCAAGGGTGGAAATCATTGATGGTGCAAAACAACAATGCCCGTAGGATGAAGTACTCTCGCTTGTACTCATCCCATACACTGCATACACCTTCGTTCCACAGTATCACAAGATCTTCCACCAATGGTTGTAGGTATACATCAATATCATTGCCAGGTTGTCTCGGCCCTTGGATAAGCAGCGACATCATAATGTACTTTCGTTTCATACACAACCAAGGAGGAAGGTTGTAGATCTGAGAGTTACTGGCCAAGTGCTATGAATACTACTCATGTTACCGAAAGGATTCATTCCATGCGTACTCAACCCAAACCTTACATTCCTCGGTTCATTCTGAAGTCCATCCTAAAGAGCCTATCGATGGTTCTCCTTTGGCGAGAATCAGCAGGTGTCTCGACTTTCCATCCTTTTACGCTCTTAAGTGCCATCGCATCGATTGGGCATGCTTTTGTTTCCAAATAAACGCTTCAACCTAGGTATTACCGTAAATACCACACCACTTTAGCGGAGCCCTTTCTTCACCACGATGCCCTCATTGTCATGGCCTTTACGCTTGTATCGTGATGATTTGCACACGGACATACATGCATGTCAGTATACTCTTTGCGATAGAGTATACAATCGTTTGGATATGCATGTATTCTTTCTACTTCAATCCCAATGGACATACAACCTTCTTAGCTAAATAAGTGGTTATCGGCAATACGTTTTCAATCGGAAGCATGTCCGCTAAGAGTTGTAATAGCGCCGTGAAACTTTTATCGGACCAACCATTGCTTGCCTTCAATTTTAGAAGTGAAAGCACGGTGTGCAACTTTGTGTATTCCTCCTTGCAACCCGGGAACAAAGGTGTGTCCGAGTCATCCAACAAACCCTTGAATTGATTAAACTCTCTCGACTAGTGTAGTTCCTTCGCATCGCGCAACATCCGAGCAAGATTATTATCGTCATCAATGTCCAACCTATCCTCATCGGATCCATAAGCGATGTCACCGCCATAATGCCTTCTCCATCATCCAATACGTTATCACCTTCATGTATGTTTTCCTCTTCACCGTGACTTGTCCAACGTGTATAGCCAAGTACAAAACCTCTTCGAATCAAGTGCAAGTGGATGTGCTCTTTGTCTGAAAACATTTTCTCATTCTTGCAATCAATGCATGGACAATGTATGTACTCCGTCTTCTTGTGCAACTTGTTCTCCTCAATGCTCTTAGAAAAGCAGATACCCCATCGATGTAATCTACCGGTAACAGTTCGCATTGTACATCCATCTCGGTCCATCTAAAATTAATTAACATATAAAAATTGATTAAAACTAATCTAATTACTTATCATCTAAATGAGCTAGATAATAAATTCATCATCTAAAATGATGAGCATCCACCTACCAAATTAGCTAAAATTTCATGTATATTAATATCCAATAATCTTAATTAAATAAATTTAATATATGTCCGCACTAATGGAACCAAATTAATAGTAATTAAAAACTAATCTGAATACTTTTCTGTAAAGAAGCTAGATAATAAATTCATCATCTAAAATGATGAGCACCCACCTACCAAATTAACTAAAATTTCATTTATATTAATACCCAATAATCTTAATTAAATAAATTTATTATATGCAAGATGTATATGTCAGTACACTAATGGAACTAAATTAATAGTAATTAAAAACTAATCTAATTACTTATCATCTAAAAGAGCTAGATAATAAATTCATATATATGCAAGATGTATATGTCCAGTACACTAATAGAACCCAATTAATAGTAATTAAAAACCAATCTAATTACTTATCATCTAAAGGAGCTTGATAATAAATTCATCATGTATCAAATTAACTTAAAATGCAACTAATATTAAATATATGCTTAATCATAATTCATCATCTATAAAAGGAACACAACATCATCTAATGAACCTAGCTAGGAAATAAATTCATCAACTACAAAATGGTAGCTAAATAAAAATAAACAAAATCTAAACTTTTCATCTCATCTACATATAAATCCTAATTAAACTTGGTTTAAAAATTAAATTGCAACAAGATTAACACAAATCAAGAGAGGAGAAAAAATAACTCACCAAGGAACAACTAGAGGAAGTACAAGCACAAGAATTGGAGAAAACGAAATCTGAAATTTAGAAGTTTTGGTTTGCTCTCGGGAAGAAGAAGACCAGTGCTGCTACTGATCACCTATTTATAGGCAATATTATTAGTGGCGGTTTTTAACTAGAACCGCCACTGATAACATTATCAGTGACGATTCTAGTCTCCAACCGCCACTGATAATGTATTTGTTATCAGTGGCGGTTCTATCCTTGAACCGTCACTGATAATTAATTATCAGTGGCGGTTCTAGGATAGAACCGCCACTGATATTTTTCCCGTCATTTTTGAAATAGAACCGCCACTGATAATTATCTTTGTGGCGGTTCGAAAAAAACCGCCACAAATAGACCGTCACCTATTGCAGGTTTTGGCGTAGTGACTCCTCTTGTCCTTGACATGGGGTTGCCCCGGCACCCTGTCATCCTCGACTAGGGTTTGTGCTTGATTCTAGTGTACCGACTCAGTTGCCTCCGCCCTTCCTCGTCAACTCCTGCAGTCGCTGCAACCTAGACTCTGGCCACCGACATCGTCGCATATATTGTTGTTGTGTGGGTACAACTGCTCTCCCCATGGCCACAACCAGCAGGTTGCTTGACGCCTTCTCAAAGTGATTTGAGATTCCCAAGAATGGCAACCAAACAATATTTTGGAATTGTCTGCTTTTTACAGTGTCATGTGTTATCAAAACAATTGAATCAAAATCGCAAGCCAATTCTATTTCAACTTGATTTGGAATTTCAGCTTCAATTCAATTAATTCATCCGGTCCAATTCTTAGAACCGAACGGACCCTGAGATATATCGCTGCAATATATATAGTCTCCTTATTGTAATACTCCGAGTTAAAACGAGACTAGAAGCATAGCAAAAAAAAAAAGTTCCAAATGTATAATTTGAGAAGAAAAAACTGCAAGAAAAACAAAAAATAAACCACTCCAAAGAACAACAATAAAAGAAAGGGAGGTCAAAGAGGGGGGAAGAAGAAAAAAATAATAAAGGGAAGGAGATGAAAGAAAAAGGAAGGCCAGGATGGGATTTGTTCTCATCGTGGAACCATTTCTTGTCGGGGTGTTGTAGTTGTAGGTGTTCGATTCCACTCATCAGAGTTAGTTTAAATTCTAGTGCTCATCTATTGTATACACATGAGTGCGCTTTAGTACAATTTTTGTGAGTTAAGGATTTATTCTTCCATCTCCATCTATTAGATGTATGCTAAAAGGAGTACCAAGTTAGTGGTGTGTGTACATTTTTCCTCGTAACAGAAGAAAAAATGTTTTCACCTTTTCCCTTTTGTTGAGCAAAGCGCCAACCGAACAGAACCGGAGCAAAAGTGAAGCTGACCGGACCGGAGGTTGGCTGACCCCACGGAATTAAGACGGGAAGAAGGACCAACGTACGTATTCTCCCGGTACAGCCGTGATCTGTGATGAAATGAAACGGCTATAGCACCACTTCTCTTTCCCTCTCCCCACCTCCCTCTCCCTGTCGTTCACGTCACAAGTACGAATCCTGTGTGGATCTCTATATCCACGTTGCCTTGACTGTTGTGTTTTGCTGCAAACTGCAACGCAACAGGTCTCCTCGCTCACGACTTGATTTCCGTCTAAATCTACTGATTGGTACCATCTCCAGAGAGAAAGTAAACATGCAGAAGTAACGTGCCAACATGTATCACGATGCTGCATTGGCTGGGCCAGGCTCTATTTTCAGTGAGAAAGATAGGCAGGCATGGAATTTCCAGCGGTTGGGGAGTTCTGAAAATAAATGAAAAAATCTGCGAAGCCGACCGTTGGATTTGGCTGCAGAGGCTATTTCGTAATTTTATCGCGACAACGGATATTTTCGCAAAAAATTAGCAAAGGCCTATTACAGTAAAAAATTAAATCAGGCATGTCATGCACTCATTTTGGCCCCGCCCGACATCTACTGTATATTACCATTTTGATGAGTGTTTTTACCCATGCTAAGAAAAAAATATAAATCTGTTATATATTAAAAGTTAAAAAGATAAATATACTATAAATTCTCATTAAAAAATATATGAGAAGTGCTTCCATGCATTTCTTTTTCAAAGTTGTACAAATATTAAAGCATTAATGATAGATATTACTTACCCTTTCGCTTGTTTCAAGATTTATATAACTTATATTGAAAGGAAAAGTATAGAAGCACCGCTCAAAATATAAACATCTGGACTTCAGTTTGGTGAAGACAAATAGACTATACATTCTAGAAAGAAAGCAAAACATCCAACCCTCGATTTGATGGACCTTATCTTGGTTAAAAAACCATTACCATTTGATAAAATAATTGTACAAGACAAGGATGCTCAACGTAGAATCCTAGGTGGTAGGAAAAAAAGAAATCCTTCATGACTCACTCGAGACTTGTTTTGAAACAAAAAACAAAGACTTCTACATGTGCTAGCTGTACAAATGTCATATGTTTTTTTAGCCTCGTGAAAAACTTGTTTCGTAAATCTGGAATCCTTCTGAATATAATTGTAAAAATAGCCTAATCTCTGATCACAAAAGTGCCGGCAGATGATACGTGCAAAAATAGCCACATCCCCGACCGTGAAAGCGCTGCGCGGTCGGAGATAGGACTATTTTTGCAATTATGCTTGAAAGAAACCAGATTTGTACAAACAAATTTGTCGCGGGACTAAAAAAGCGATGATTTCAGTTGTACGTGTGTGCATGTAGCATAACATGCAAGTAGGTCGGTAAACGAGCCAAGCTTGAGTGAGCCTAGCCTCCAAGCTCGAGCTCGATAAAAGCTCGAGTCAAGCTTGGTCTTTTATAAAAAGCTATAGCTACTTTTCAGTTTAGAAAATTAAAAAACAGCTTTCCAGAAAAAGCTAGAACTAGGGGTGAAAATGGGTCGAATATTTCCCACCCGATCTGTGACCGGATTCGGAACTGGATTTGACTATCCGGCCGGATCTGGGATGGGATCCGGATTCGGATCAGATACGGAGTAGCCAATATCCGGTAAATACAAAACAAGATTCGGATATTCGGATTTTTCCTATTCGAATATTCGGATCGGATATGATTTTTCCTATTCGAATATCAGCAAGGCCCAACCCCATCACATTTTTTTCATGATAGCCTATTTATATTGACAATTAGTTGGTTCTATTGATCCTAAAGTAGCATATTCTTTCTACAACGTCTATTGGGTTTGATTGATATATAACTTGCTACTATGGTCGCGCATCAGATAGTTTAATTTTAATATATATTACTTTATATATGCATTCATTATCCGTATATGTTTATTCGCTTTGCACTCGAATCCGTCACATATCCATCCTGTCGATATCTAAATATGGGGTATGAGCACGTGAAGGATACGAGAAGGATATTTCCTAACGACATACAGAGACTCCAGATATCATGGGCCCATTTCTATGGGATAAGATATGCGCGGAAAGGATAATTCTATATTAGGAAGGACTCGATCATATTCCCGTTACGAAGAAAACAACTCGAGTACGCCTGATATTCAGAGAAGTTTGGATATGTTGGGAAGATCACGCGATGATGGACTCTCATCGGCTACGATCCGTACTCCAAATCGACTACACCTCGACTTGAGGCCGGGCTACCCCGACTATATATGGCCGGGGGTAGGGGTCCTCAAGAGGTGACGAGAAAACTAGAAGATTTCCAAGCCAGACGAAGAGAAGACTTTTAGAGCTTTTTACGCAGAGCAACTAGGAGTCGACGACCCGCGCTTCGTCAACCTACAACCTTAGCTTAGCCTTAGCCTAAGTTCAAACTTCCTTGTAACTAGGGCTATACACATTGCTCTGTATTCTATCCACCACATACATATATAAACCACATAGAAAGTAGGGTGTTACTCCGTCGAGGGGCCTGAACCTGTCTACATCATGTGTCTCCGATTTTGTGCTTGACTCTGATAACCCGAAGGTACCCGAAAGTATAAGTTTATTGTCAATTTCTAACCTTCGACAGTTGGCGCGCCAGGTAAGGGTCTTCAACTATTTTTTGCAGATCAAGCATGTCTTCAATGCGTGCTCACATCAGATTTTTCGACGACTACCCGTGCGGTAATTTTTGTTCGGTCACCACCATCGACTAAGGACCTGCAATCGGATTTGAGATCGCCTTCGGAACCATGCGCTATCGATGGGGACCGGGCAGAGATCTAGTGCACGTCGGCTTCACCGAGTCCCGCTCTTGGGATCCATGCCGAGAGGTAGGTTTCATCGGCTTTGACCCGTTGGAGCCCAACGTCCTCATGTGCGTTGATACGGAGAGTGAAGGTGAAACGACAGCTGCAGCAGCCAAGGCAGCAGCACCACAGATCGATGCGTGACATCGCAGAGGGTTAGGGACGACAAATCCCCTTGCATCCGCCTCAAGATCCTGCAAAAGCGATTGCTCCCAATACCACAGATCATCAGCATGATCTAGCAGCCGCGGCCACAGCCAGGATCATGGCCAATCTGTCGAGACAACTTGATCTCGATGATCCGACGACGCCCCACCCGCGGGCGCGGGATCTTCAGGGACATCAAATTCCTTGACAGATCGACCACAACGGCAGGCCCAGCCACACTCCAGGAGCAGCTTCCCATCAGAGCCACAACAGCGACATCTTCAGCACTCCTGAGGTAAATGTCCAGTGCGCTCACATGCTACTAAAATCCCTTTCGCCACTGGATCCGAGCAACCCGATGACTCCAGTGTTCGATCAGATGAAGACGCTGCTTGATGCAGCGCAAGCCCATACCGCTCAAGCAACCAACTCAATGCTTGGACGCCCCAGCCAACTGGGCACCCAGAGTCAACGGTCGGGACAATCCCAGCCCCATCGAGTAGTAGGATCGGCGGTGGCTAGCTCTAACCAACGTGCTTCCAGGTCGGTTCATACCAACCCCCATCGGGGACGTCTCGAGGATCTTCGAGATCGTATTCCTCATGATCGACGTGATTTGCGTGACGTCCTTCGTGATCGAAGGGAGGAACACGACCAGGAAGACTACGAGCAACGGGAAAACGAATCCCTACCTTCTAGGGGCCAATCTCCTGCTCGCCGGGCCTGACGGGCGAATCTTCGCCCGCGAGGGGCCGCTCGCCTACACGGCGTAGGCTCCCTCCTTGACAAGGTCCGCAGCGGGTGACCCCCGAGGATGTCGATAAAGGATGCAAGGCCTTCACCCCGAGCTACGCGAGTCGTGGCTAGATAAGTTCAAGCCAGGCTCCATCGAGAAGTACTCGGGCAAAATCAACCCTATCGAATGGCTGCAAATTTACAATACAGTCATGAGGGCTGTTAGGGGAAATGAGAAAGTGATGGCCAATTACCTGATCACCACCCTGGATGGTGCGGCGAGGTCTTGGTTGCTCAACCTTCCACCTCACTCGATATCCTCATGGGCGGAATTGCGGACTCAGTTCATCGCCAACTTTCAGGGCACGAACGAACGCCCCACAACACGCAACGACTTGCATCGAATGATACAAAAGCCAGGTGAGTTGTTGCGTGGCTTCATTCGACGCTTTAGCGACTAGTGCAACTCGATTCTTAACATCTCAAACGAGGCACTCATAGTGGCCTTCGAGAACGGTGTCAAGGATAGAGAGTTAAAAAGGAAAGCTTGCCACCAAAAGATCCGAACAACCAAGGAGCTCTTCGAGTTGGCAGAGAAATACGCCATACGTGCTGAGGTTCGAGACCATCTCGGCGACCCCAAGTCTAGAGACAACAAGCCCGAGTCATCCAAGCAGGGAGCGAAGAGGAATAAGAACCGCGGGGATAAGCGCAAAGGTGACTTCATTGTAGTCGCGGTCGAAAGAGGTAAGGCGTGTAATATTGGTGACAACAAAGGTCGAAGCCGTGGGGGAGGCAACATCGCCCGATCTATCACACGGACAAACACGACATTGACAAATGCAGGTGATCAGCAAGAAGGTTCAGGAGAAACTCAAGGCTACCCTCACCGAGCGTGGGGTTGAGAAAGCCAAAGAGAAGCCCAGGACGACGAGCCCGAATACCGCAGGGCTAATCATAAGATGGTGCACATCTTTGGGGGATTTGCCACATACGAGTCTAAAAGGCAGTACAAGGCAGTTGAGCGGGAGGTCAACCTCGCCACACCAGCTCTCCCTAGATTCCTCCGGTGGTCGGAAGTACTATCCACTTTTGACCAGTCAGATCACCTAGCCGTGATCCCACATCCGGGTCGATACCCTGTGGTGGTCAAGCCCACCATCGTCAACGTTAAGGTCACTTAAACCTTGATCGATGGAGATAGTCCTTTAAACCTCATCTTCATGAAGACGCTGAAGAACATGGGGATTCCCGACAGAGATCAGAGCTGGAACAGAGCCATTCCATGGCATAACTCCGCGATCATCTTCGATGCCCCTTGGCCGGATCGAGCTACCAGTCACATTCGGCACACCAGACAATTTTCGCATCGAAAAGATCTTCTCTGACGTGGCGGATTTTGAGACCACCTACAACGTGATCTTAGGCCACCCAATGCTAGCCAAGTTCATGGCCGTGGTGCACTACGCGTATTAGACCGTCAAGATGCCAGCGCCAAAGGGAGTCCTTGCAATCAAGGGGGACCAGCGCGCTGCGGTCCGGTGTGACAGGAAGAGCCTGGAGATGGCCAAGCATCTCTGCGGGTCAGCAACCAGTGTCGACAATGAGGGTGCTAAGCGCTAAAGGTCCAAGGGCATTGACCAGGCCTCTACATCCAACAATGCCGCCAAAGACTCAGTCGAAGACGGCAAGAAGGATAAGAAGACCGATGGAGGCATCAAGACAAGGCCTCGAACCCGCTAGATCCTTCCAAGACAGTTAAGGTGGGCGTTGACCTTGACCCCAAATAGGAACTCAAGCTCGTCGTCTTTCTTCAAGCAAACCACACGTGTTTGCGTGGCAATCGTCCGACATGCCCGGGGTCCCCAAGAAGGTGATAGGGCATCGACTAGTCAGGAACTTAGCACCGCACTGTGGTGCAGAAGCAATGTCGATTTATGGAAGACAGGAAGCAGGCCTTACAAGAGGAGGTCGGCAAACTCCTGAAAGCTAGCTTCATCCGAGAGGTCCGTCACCCGACGTGGCTGGCGAACCTTGCCCAATGGCAAGTAGAGGATGTGCGTCGACTACACCGACCTCAACAAGGCTAGTCCTAAAGATCCTTTTCCTCTCCCTCGTGATCGATCGATAGTGGATTCCATCTGCGGGTTGTGAGTCGCTAAGTTTTCTAGATGCCTACTCTGAGTATCACCAAATTAGCATGTCCGCAGAGGATGAGGAGAAAACCGCTTACTACTCCTATCGATGTATTCGTTATGTTAAGATGCCTTCGCTTTAAAGTGTGCCGGTGCTACGATCAACGTCAGATTCAAAATCGCTTGAAGTCCCAAATCGGGCGCAATGTGGAAGCGTATGTCGATGATGTCGTAGTCAAATCGAAAACTGGGAGCACCCTAATCAATGACCTCGAGGAGACATTTGACAACCTCTGGAAGTACCGAATGATGCTTAACCCCGAGAAGTGCTCATTCGGTGTTCCGTCTGGCAAGCTTCTCGATTTCCTGGTATCCAGTCGAGGCATCGAGGCCAACCCGCGCAAAATTGAGGCCATCGAGCAGATGCGTTCTCCATGGACACTGAGGGAAGTGCAAAAGCTCACAAGGTGCATCGCAGCCTTTAGTTGATTCATTTCTGATGGCTTAACGAGGGCTATCCTTCTTCAAGTTACTCAAGAAGCAAGACACTTGAGTGGACCAAGGAGGCGTAAGAAGCTTTTCGAGATCTAAAAATAGGTACCCTACTATTACTTGTCCTCGAGGCATGCGCGCCTCCCCGCATCCACGGGATCAAAAGGATGGTCCCGGATGGGCTTGCGCCTCAGACGGACAGAGGAGGACGTGAAGACCCGCCGCCAGCTGATGGAAAAGGTGACCACTCCACCCTCCGAGCATCGGGATGGTTTGGAGGGCAAGCAAGCACTGGGCTGATGAAGCTGTTTTGAGCTTCGCCTTCTTCTCCTCGTGTGCCGGCGGTGGCATCTGCTCTCGCGAAGGGAACAGGGGTGGCGTTATTTTCTTTGACGGTGACCTTCAGCTTGCTGGTCACCTCTTCTTCCTCCTCCAGCCAAACTTCCCTCTCGACACCCTCCCAGACGATCTCCTCCTCCATCGAAGGAGATGATGAACCTCCCCGGAGAAACTACGGCTAGCGACGTAGGGGGAGGGGGATTTCCAAGGATGATCACGGACGGGGACGATGGTGGAGTGGAGGCCATTTAAGAGCGAGAGCGTCACGAGCAGTAGGGCAAGAAAGAAGATGAGTTGTGGCATGCGACTACGAGTCCCGTCTATTTATAGCTCTGGGAACAAGTCATACTGCAGCAACGAATCCATGTAGATTCGCATCGGTCCCAATCCACGAGGCGTCTGTTGCACTTCCACACAAGTGCATAAACCGAAGAGACGCTACAGTATGGCGTGCCGCGTGGAAGCTGAAGCGGCGCGGAAACTGTAAAAGAATTCAATCACTACAATGAAGTTATATTGTTCATCTACTCCGACCGTTTGGATTTTTTTGGGCCTCACCAAAATGCTCGGGGGCTCATGCGTCCGAGTATATGGTCGAGGGCTGTTATTACTGATGCTTACACTCTGCTCTCTTCTCGATGCAGCAATTGAACAGAAAGTCGAGGGCTACATCATGCATTTTTCGACGCATATATTGTACCATCTAATCAATGCACCCATCAAGTAGAGGGTCGGGGGCTACATCACTCGATCTTTTCTTTACCTGGCTCCACTCTCGGATCGATACATCTATTGAATAAGGGGTTCGAAGTCGTAACAGATATCTGTGATGCTAATGCTTCACTCTTTTTTGCTCGATCGAGCTATCGGGTAAAGAATCAGGGGCTATATCACGACGTTGTGCTTACGTCAATCTACTCCCTACCCGATGACACATCATCGAGTAAGGAGTCGAGGGCTATAGGTAACTTTATACCTTTGTTCTATTTTCTGGTCGATACTGTTATCGAGCGGAGCGCTGTAGTCACAATTTTTGTATTTTTTTTACATGCGGTTTTTTGCACGCATTTACTCGATCGCGTACTTACCATGTCAGCGAACAAAACCAAAGGGTGGCCATGCCTGAACTCGACGACAAGCAATTCTATCCTCACAAGATACGAGCACTAGATTGTCGACATCTAACGCCAATGGACGGGGGAAACGATGCCTCTAGTCAATTCTACATACGCCGCTCAAGAAGTTCATGTTTGCTACAAACTCTAAGTTATATGGTCGATGAAGTCTTGCAAAAACCATGTAGTTTTACTTTAAACTATATAGCATTTATGTTATATTCAAATTTCTGAGTACTCTCTCGTGGGCTAAGTTATTTAATGAATAATTTTCTAGCCTTGTGTACAGATGCAATCAGTATACGCTTGGCAACAAAGTCACTTATTGAAGGTCTATGAGTGCTAAATCAAATTTACATCTACTTATGCTACTCTATTTCATCGACAAGGAGATAGCAGCAAAGCATAATAGACAAGCGATTAATTGGCATTGTCATTAAAGACCGCAATAGCAACTTTACATCATCATGTTCGTGTATAAGAATTCTAGTCAAGGCCGTCATCATCACCGAGAGAGATAGCCCAATCGGGCCACGAACCCTCAAAGATGGTCTTTGGAGGACTCGATGTAATCGGCAACCTCGTTCGCTTCACATGCGAATCCTTCGTTTAATATCGAGAGGTCCAGGCCCGGATGATGGCTATTCATCAGGCCAAGCACGTGAGAAGTCGCAAGATGTGCAGATGAAGTCATGTGCTCGAGGGTCTCCGACTACAGAGTGGCAAGTGCCTCATCTACTGCAGCTTTTTCAACCTCGACCACCTTTCTGCTCACCTCCCCCTTGTCTCGACTGACCTTGGCCTTGAGCTACATAGCATCGGCAGTAGCTTTCTCGGCCTTCAGTTTCTCTGCCTCTGCCTTCAACTTCTTCGCCTCCCCCTTTTGCTTCT
This sequence comes from Otatea glauca, assembly GCA_036346275.1. Lineage (NCBI taxonomy): Eukaryota > Viridiplantae > Streptophyta > Magnoliopsida > Poales > Poaceae > Otatea > Otatea glauca. The sequence goes on from CM070713.1 coordinate 15,774,330, forward strand.
CACCACTTGGCGATCCTCACCACCACGAGTGTCGCTAGTTCGATATTTTTCATCTTGAGCTTTTGTTGGCTGGAAGCCGTGAGCCGCTCATTTTGTTGATTGGCCTGCTCCCAGGAAGTTTCAACCTTGCGCAATGTATCTGTAACGCACTGTTGAAAGTAGCCAAGAGGTGTCAAAAAGCAAAACAGAGGATAAAGCAGAGCGTGGCACTACCTTGAAAAAGGCCATCAGTGGCGGTTCATAACTGCCATCAGTGACGGTTTTTGAACTGTCACAGATTTAGTGCCACTGATAATCGAGGATTATCAGTGGCGGTTCTAGAACCGCCACAGATAACACTATCTGTGGCGGTTTTTGGCTAGAACAGCCACTGATATTCGGGTATCAGTGGCGGTTCGAGCCAAAAACTGCCACTAATAATCCAAGTATTAGTGGCGGTTTTTTGATAGAACCGCCACTAATATTAGGTATCGATGGCGGTTCGAGCCAAAAACCGCCACTAATAATCCAAGTATCGCTGGCGGTTTTTGATAGAACCGCCATCGATATCAAATATCGAGAGCGGTTCTAGACCAAAAACCGCCACTGATAATACGACTATTAGTGGCGGTTTTTGGCTAGAACTGCCACTGATACAACTATCAGTGGCGGTTGTATATAAAACCGCCACTGATAGGCCTAGTATCAGTGACGGTTTTTTGATAGAACCGTCACAGATATTACGTCAGTAGCGGTTTTGGGCTAAAACCGCCGCTGATAATCCCACACACGAAAATAAAAAACTGGCATTTGTGGCTAGCCTCAGGCAGCGCTAGCCATGCCTCTTCATTATGTACACAGGCAGTAAGAATACATTGAATTATTGAAATTTGAGTATACATATTAGTACCTATTGCTGTTATAGACTAACCAATATAATCCGAAATAACATGTATTGCTAATCACGATCCAAACCATCCAGAAAGAAAGGAGGAAAAGAGAGTCGCTACTCTAGCCGCATAGTGCAAAGCTTATAAATGATATGGATAACACAGAGCAAAGAAGTTTGCAGGAAGAGACACAAATTTCTAGAAATACAAAAAATAAAGCATCTAGGAGATAGTACATGGTAGCAGTTAAAGTGACTAAAGAATCCAATATACTGTACCTGAAGAAAGACAGAGGCATGAGCTAAATACGAAGATTCCATACCTCCGTAGCAGCAAGGTTCTTTTTTTGGGAGTTCCTTTATAGAGACCACTTTGACTGACATGGTTTGCCATTGTTTCATACATCATAAACTGAATTAATGGTTTACATACCTAACAATTTACACGGTTCAACCTATGGAACTACATATATAGCCATTAAATTTTGGTTCGATGTTCAAAAATAGACAACCAAGCATGATTATCATCACAACAAGTCCTTTTCGTAATCCTCCTATGCCGCCAAGCTTGCAACTCTTGCACACAAATTTCATGTAGCAAATGAGGACCTATGCACATGTGTATATGGATTGCCATGTCAAAGATATTGCATTTAAGTAAGTGAATCGATCTAGTCCTCTTTTGTTTATTAAAAACAGACCTATAAAAACACATAATATTTGGTTGTAGCCCATCGATTTGTAATATAAGTATGGCTTATTTGCACATAATATCGCAGACATGATATACATAAACCAACTAACAATTATAAATCTACACTCATGTATAAGATTGAGTTGTCTTATTTGCCTCCAAAAACAATTTTACATATGTAACCAAACGCAGCTTTGGAACCACAATACAAACATAGCAAACTTTGAAACGTGAGGATTGCGTAACATCCCGGAAGATCAAAGCATCCAGTAGCTTACTAAAAATATGAAATAAGAGATCATTCATCTTATATGCACAACATACCCACACACTAACCTATGCCCTACATGGTATGCCCATACCTATGGTTGTTATATAATTAAGAAGATAACCTATAAGAAGATGCATTTTGATTACTTGTACCATGCTATTCCATTAGCTCCTTCAAGGTGATCTTGGAAATGTAGAAATTTTCTCTACTCCACAAAGCAAATATATAATATAGAACTAAAAGAGAATGGCAAATACAACTCCATATTCGATTTATTTGGACAGAGAAACAACAAAGCTCTACCTTAGCAAATAACTAGGCATAAAGCTACAAATATTATATGCAATAGGAAAAGAAGTAACAAACTGAGTAGCTATTGCATTAAACACAAACAAAACATTAGTCTTGACAATAGAATAATCAAACTAAGCATTCCTTTCTCTATAACCCTCCCAAATAACGACATCGAAGATATCTTCATCATTTGACCAACATTGAAGATGTTACCAAACAAATCAGATCCATCATTTGACCAACATACTCATGTATTATCAAGGAATTAGAAAAATCTTGAAGGATAACTGCACTGCTCAGGTGGTAACTTGCTAGAATAACATGAATTTAGCTTTGTATACTTCAATTGAGCCATGTACAAAAAATTGCCAGGCAAAGTGTCAACCACCGCGAGAAGAACAGATTAGTTTGGGCAGCATTTGTTCAACAAAAGCATGCAAAATGAAGTAATATAAAGAATATTGAAGAAATGAGTATGTCACACCTTGTATAAGTTATTATGTAGCAAACCAGAATATGCACATCGGATCGCTTCATTTCACCAAGGCAAAACAGTAATAGCAAACCAGGAAACATATAATATTGTAAGACAAGACAAACAAAAAACACCAATTTACCTTCTTTGTATACAACACCGAAATCCTAAGATCGGCTAAAAACATAATACTCCTGACATGTTCACGGTGGTCGCCTTACAGCAGTAGTTCCTCTAATTGGCCGCTATTTCAGATATTTTGGTGAGATCATTCGCAATTCTAACCGTAAAATAATATATTGAGATAGTATGGCTATATATCTATATAATAGATATACAAGGTGGTCATCCATGACCAAAGAAAAGGTTCATATAGCTCACGATATAAATGTTCCTATCTGATTACAGGGAAGTCATAATATCAGGATGTGATGATAACACGATGCTCAAACAATCATATATAAGACAATATACAAAATATCTATGAGGAGTACGTGCATCCAAAACGCTTGCACAACCACTGACAAAAGAAGTGGCATTGACAAAAGAAGGGGTTCCCTTTTGAAAGGAACAAAGAGTTATTAACACTTTATAATGAAACAGAATTGAAGTAAAAAAGCCTAAACTAGTGGAGGTAAACTAGAAGCCTACGGGTCTTCGGAGGTTGAAGACACGTGATTTGAGACAAGAGTATGGATGACTGGATCGTTGTTGTCTTCGTCATAAAACTCGCCATTTTTGTTGATTATTTCCTTCATGATGAAGTAGGCAAGTCGGGCTGAATGACTTGGATTTCGTAAGGAAGCAAACTAACGAGACAACTTGAGGCGCTGTAAGTATAAAAACAAAATTAAGAGAGAATATAGAAATTGAGTGGTGCGAATCAGTGTGTCATGTCAAGATGATCGACTCTACGCCATTGTCTTTTATTGTGCATGATAAGATTTCGCGCATGTATCGCACAATAAGTACCCACATAAATTTGTTCCTTTCACCGCCAGACACCGCAAAAATCGAATGAACTAAGATGTCGTCGAAGGAGCTATTTACTATGAAATATGATATAAGAGTATTCCTTTCGTAATGCACTCTAAACTTAGTACTGATTGTAAGGGATTTGTGGTATGGGCGGTATCTCGAGCTCTTCCGACAATATCTTTTGAACGCCTTATTCACTAAATGTGTCATCTCTTCAAAGTCTTTTTAGGTTTATCCAGTGGATCCATGATCAAGATCTTGCTCTTTTCTCGGATGAATTATTACGAGAATCCAAAGTGGAAGCTACATACACATGCATGATGGCGCTCATTAGTCCTTACATCGAGTAAATAACTAAATAAACGAGTAATTTAACTAGCTAGTGAGCAACTTACTTAAAATTGTATGGCAAAAGTATAAATTCCTTGTCTTGTAGTTTAATCAAAACTTTATATACGCACTCTCGACCTCCTTTGGTGCTCTTTTGATTTCATGTTGGCAAACCGTTCTCGGTCGAGGAATCCCATCGCCCCTTGGTTCTTCGTACTTCAATCATCTCGTATCTATATAACGAATTAGTTAGACATGACATTTATCGGTATTACGTGAATGTAGGCCAAGATTGATATATTAGACACTTACAAGTGACCAAAGATCTCAAAAAGATATGTCGAGGCGCCGTGATAGAACAAGTTGTGCAAGTTATCGAATTATATTAAGAAGTAGCCATGGCCCCATGGTGAAAATGTTCCTCACGGAAAATTGCGGTGATCACCTTCGTGGAGTACGCCTTGGTTGGATCGATCTAAGTACCATGCATGTAATCACGCATCATGGGTGTTAGACTTTTAACTTCAAGCAAAGTGACAAAGGGCTTCCTACCTCGAATTTCAATCTTTGTTGATCATCTTGGTCATCGACCGCGCTTGCCCTTACTTTTTGTCGCACGACATCATACTAGGTCCCGCCTCGCTCGACCTAGCCGATACGGCTTGTCTAATATGCCAATTTTGGGATCGGGGTTGTAGGTTTGTCCTTTGAAGTACCAGTGTTATAGGTTTTCGCTTTGGAGTACTAACGGTGGCCATCTTGATGGGGTCCTCAATGCATTTCTTTTCTACCTCATTTTGCTTCTTCCCGCTTCACTCTCAGTGCCGTGACAGATGCGAGGTTGTATCGCAGAGAGGTCGGCATCGCATGGTCCAAGACGATGTCACGCTTGCGCCATTGGATGAATGAGTGGACGGCACTTCCTAGAGTTGTTATCTCATCATTGGCGGGTTTTTCCAGTCCGATCTCAGCAAACCGTGCAAGTACCGTGTCCACTTGGACTTTTGCATAACCCGGCGCTATCAAGGTATTGTGCAGACACCCCTTCTTGGCACGGATAGACTACCCCGTGAGCGTACTGCATAAATATGTTCATCAAGGGCACGTTGAGTCGACAGGTGGGGTCCCGTATGTCGCCCACGGGATAATGGTTGTCGTCCGCTTCGCTAATGGCGTGGACGCGAATCGCCGCGACGACTTGTAGGATCGAGAAAACGTTATGGGCTCGCGATCGCTCAAGGCTTGTTGTACTTGTCGCTCAACTTGTTCTTCAATGGTGCCTTGTATTTCTCGCAACCCTTTCCTTCATCATTTCCATTTCCTTCTCACCGCTCTTCTTTAGCTCTCTTTCGACTCCTATAAGAGTCTCCGTGCTCGTGGAATCCACTCCTCCATGGAACCTTGACCCCGACGCCGTGTTAGACCAGGTGCTCTTTGTTTCCTAGGGCCTGTTAGCTCGTCTTTCTCCCCGTCTGGGTGAAAAGATCCTTGGGTGGATGGGCGTGAAACTCATGAACTCTTTTCGTCATTGCTTCGCTTTCACCGCTTCTTGAATGATAAGCCCCAAAGAGACAACATATCGCTCTCGCTAGCACGTAGTGCTTCACTCGGTCCGTAGTCCGATCAAGGGACTTGTGCCACCAATTGACCGCTTGTAATTCCCGCCTCCCATTGAGCAATTTTACCGCGCATCCACTCGTGCCAAGTCCGTGGGGTGAGTATTCCTTCTTGCGATGCTAATGTGGTCCTCATTGGACTTCCTTGTCGCTCGATTGCTTCATCGCCACAAACTCATCCCAAGATGGCTCCAATCTTGGGTACTCTCCGATGGTCGACGGTTTTGCTTCACATAATTTGTGTTTAGCCTCGCCTTGAAGTTTCTCCACGCCGCATCCATGGTCATCAATGCCGCGACGCACAAGATCTTCGGCCTTCGGGAATTCAAGGTTTCTTTGAGCTCGCCCACGATCCTCTTTGGTGGCTCGGGCACTTTATGCCAATCCGAATAGGTGATTGGCACTTTATCCTTACGATGCACCCGCATGTTGACTGTATTTTGTCACGATTTTCTCGGTGCAACAGGGGCCCCAAAGATCTAAGACCTCCGAGATGGTGTACCGCCTTCGAGTTTAGTTTTCCTCGTCCCCTGGCCTTGCAACAGAGCATCATTTGCAACAGCGGTGGAGGCCTCGGCACCTTCGGTGGTTGGGTGGAGGGTAAGGTACCGCTCGGCTCTCCTCCACTATAGGCTCGGTTTGGGCTCCATTAGAACTACTGATTCGACCCAAACATAATTTTCATCAATTATTACAGAATCATCTCATGGAATTTCAAAGTAAAGATTTATCATCTCCTGTGTAATATTGTGTGGTGCTAAGATGAAAATGATTTTGCAAGAGCAAGAGACTTAATTAGATCGTAACAAGTGGAAGAATGCAAATTTTACTTAGCCAATTAAAAGCTATGTTCATTTTAGTACCATTGCTCGTAACTCATGTTAATGTATATAACCTCTGCTCATCTCTAACTGGGAACTAGTAATACATCTTCCAATAAATGGCAAACTTTATGTAGATGCTTAAAATGTCTTCGCTTGCTCAATTTAAAGTTATATAGCAGTAGATATGCTGTGGTCAATTAACCACACAAACTTGCGAAAGAGAAGTCAAGCAAAATAAATGGAAAGGAATAGCGCCAAGGAACAACCAAATGAGGAAAAAATAAGCCACTCGAGGACAGGATGTCTGCATATATGGTTCCCAACATGTGATACATGAATCTTTCAAGTAATCGAAGCAATTCAAAACATGTAGAAAGAGGATAGCACATGAATCTTTCATCGCTTTGATAAACCGAGATCCATACAATTACCATTTTGTTTTAGAATTAAGTGAAAGTTTGTGTGCATTCAACGTTAATTCACATTGCTCATAGCATCGCATTGCACATATGAGCACAGTGCAACCTACGTAATGCTTGATGAATCTTACAAAAGTTACACATACATCAAATGAAAAGTAGAATATACAATCAGTAATGTACTAACCCTTGCCGTGAAACTGTGGGTACTCTAAAACTATGAAACATGCTTGAAATCATCGAAAGCACCGACACAACAAAACACAAAGATGTGATGCACATGGTAAGCCAAAGACTATATATCGGACGATTCGAAGTGGGGTGAGAGCAAAGAGGCTCGACCTTGCCGGGATGGCATCGGACGCGCGCTGGGCGGCGATCGTGGCGCAGCGGCGGGGCGGCGCTGCGTCGTGGAGAGGCGGCGTCGGTGCGGGCGCGGCACGGGCGCGCGGCGGCGACCGTGGGCGGCGCTACCGGGCGGCGCTGTCGGATGGCGTCGGCGCGCGCGCGGGGCGAAGCGGCGGTGGGGCGGCTGCGTGGCGGTGTCGGTGGCGCGGGCGGGCGCGAAAGTGGCGCGTTGTCGGGAGGGAGGCGCGTCGGGGACGGCGTCGGCGCGCGCGGGGCGAGGCGCGGGGATCGCGTCGGGCACGGGCGGCGCCGAGCACGGAGTTTAGGGTTTAGCGCGCGGAAGGGCGAGAGTGTAGGGTTTAGGCGATTCGTAAGCGGCGTATCTATTTTATTTATAGACGGAGCATATTATCGATGGAGTTTTAAAAGAACCGCCATCGATATATTATCCGTGGCGGTTCTTTATACGAACCGCCATAGATAATATATCGATGGCGGTTCTTTTAAGAATCGCCATCGATATATATTATCCGTGGAGGTTCTTTATACGAACCGCCACAGATAATATTATCGATGGCGATTCTTTATACGAACCGCCATCGATATATATATTATATGTGACGGTTCTTTATACGAACCGCCACAGAGATAAATTATCGATGGCGTTCTTTATACGAACCGCCATCGACATATATATTATCCGTGATGGTTCTTTATACGAACCGCCACAGATATTTTATCGCTGGCGGTTCTTTTGAAGAACCGCCACCGATGTGCCTCAACCTCAAATTTGTTTTCAATCAACAATACGCTTCATCGATTGTCGAATAGCAATACGAGTTCGTAAGACTCGTTTCGTGCTACGAATTGCGTTTTTCGATTTTGTCTATTACTTATAAAGCAAATACATAAGCGATTTATGTGAAAGAATCCGGACTCCTTTCACCGACAGACTCAACAAACTCTCCAAACTTTCAACCGATAGAACACTATTTTATCATCCGCAAAACAATCAAGTACTCTTGAGATTAATCAAACAAGCACTAAAACTAGCGAGTCCGAAACCACTCAAAGACCAAAAAACTAGCACATAGCTAGGAAACAAAACCAAACAGACTTTAAACTACCATGCACAAGATTATCTTCAACAGTGGTCATCATTAGGTTGATTACATAGAAGACTTGTGCGGCTCGGTCATCGCTAGCGAACCCGTGAAGGCGCCCGCCTCGCCAGGAGTCGCTCCGCCTCGATATTGCCATTACTCGTATATAGCTAATTATTTTCTTTCACAATTTGCCCTTCTTCATGATCGTCGTGATGATAGGTAGCTTCTGAGTGGTTTCTTCCTCGAGCGTGATATTGATTATCGATGGCGGTTCTATCCTCCAACCGCCATCGATACTATTAGAAGATCGATGGCGGTTCTATCTCGAACCGCAAAGTGATAATGAATTATCGATGGTGGTTCGAGGATAGAACCGCCACCGATATTCTTCCCGCCATTTTTAATATAGAATCACATCGATAATTATATTTGTGGCGGTTCAAAAACCGCCACAAATAGACCGTCACCTATTGCAGGTTTTGGCGTAGTGAGGGAAAAAGATTGGATGTAATTGCATACCTGAAACTGAGGCTTCAGGACAGACCAATATTCTAGAGGCACTTGAGAAGTTGGAGGAGGTGGAGTTGTTGTGGTAGCAGCTGCCGAAGGGGGAGCTGCGACGGTGGCAACTGTGTCGAGAGACGACAAGGTAGCTGCGGTGGTGTCATCGACCACGCCGCTAGATGTCCCTTTCCTGCAGGAGATTTTCTACATGACATCTCCAAAGGAAGAAAGAACCGAAAGCAAAAACAGAGAAGGGGGAAAACTGAGTCCGCAACAGAAAAAAGCCTCAAACATGACAGTCTCATTCTCATTCTCAGGGGTGGGATACAGCTCACCTTGTGACGACCTCCAATGGAAGAACTCCTGAGGAGGAACGAAGCCATCTTTCTCCAAATCGGCCAGAAGCTTCTCCGTCATGATCGACTCCTGTTACACCCTTTTGAGGGCCTCATCCTCGAAGGTCGCCTCGGTCGTCTCGGGTCTCTTCTCCGACGGTGGAGCAACTCCGACGCTGGTTGAAGGGTTGGATGCCATTGAGGAAAAAGTAAGACAAGTTCTTTGAAGGTGGCGGTGCTAAGGCTTAAGGAGCGCGACGGAGGTTTCAAGAGTAAGGCTGGAGGCAGGAGAAAGGAATGGCTATAGTTCCAGATTGACGAATTTATAGGCCAAAATCTTCTCTCCAGGCAAATGGTACATTTCCCGTGGCATGGTGCTTCGATCGGTGCGAAAGGCGGAATGATGACACTGCACCCATCTTGGTGTTGCAGACGAGAGCAATAAATGTTCAACTGCACAACGTTTAGATTTTTTGAATTTTTCCAACTCTGCTCAGAGTCAAGTTGATAAGTCGATATCGAGTAACTTGTGGTTACCCTAAGAACTCGATATGGGTGATGGCGAGCTCTCGACCAATCACATACCTACTCGACACTCAACGATTCCCAATCTACTCAATCGCTCACCACAAGTAGGCGAGGCATTACTCGACTAAGCGAGGCATTGCGATGAATCGACAGCGCTTAATATAGGGTATGAGCACGCCCGAATACACGAAGGATATTTTCTAACAACGCATGAGACTCCGGATATCATGGGACCAGTTCTATGTGATAAGATATGCGCGGAAATGATAATTCCATATTAGGAAGGACTCGATCATATTCTGTACTGAGGAAAACAATTCGAGTACGCCTGATATTTAGGAAGTTTGGATATGCTGCGAAGATCACGTGACGATGGACTCCTCATCGGCTACGATTTGGTACTCCAAACCGACAACAACTCGACTTGAGGCCGGGCTACTCTGACTATATAAGGCCGGGGGTAGGGGTCCTCAAGAGGTGACGAGAAAATTAGAAAACTTCCAAGCCAGACGAAGAGAAAACCTTTAGAGCTTTTTACGCAGAGTAACCAGGAGTCGACGACTCGCATTTCGTCAACCTCCAACCTTAGCTTAGTTTTAGCCTAAGTTCAATCTTCCTTGTAACTAGAGCTAGACACATTGCTCTGTATTCCATCCACCACATACATATATCATCCACACAGAAAGTAGGATGTTACTCCGCCGAGGGGTCCGAACCTGTCTACATCGTGTGCTTCCGATTTTGTGCTTGACTCTGATAACCCGAAGGTACCCGAAAGTATAAATGTATTGTCGATTTCTAACCTTCGACACATCCCGTATCCGTATCTAGCTAACCCGTATCCGGTTTTGAATCCGAAAAAAATATATAGGTTAAAATACGAGAAGAGCAATATTCATCCATATTTGATCCGTTTTGATGGCTAGCTGGAACCGACACAAACAGACCCTAACTCTAGCACGTAGACACCTCTAGCAGCAGAGCTGGTGCAGACGCATGCATGCAGATGCAGGGCAGCTGGCTAAATAACAGGGACTATTTCTTTAGCTAGGCTTCTTCAGAGCGAGCTGTGTGAACCTGACGTCTGATTGGGAGCACGCAGCCTTGCAGTGATCGATCGATCGATCGAGATGGCGTCAGGCCGAGCCAAACGCGATCAGATAGATCATCACCAGCGGATGCACGCGTGGAGGATCGCAGGTGCAAGCGTGTCAAAGATATATCTAGCTTGCTTGTAGCAGCTGCGAAGTGAACTTAACCCCACTCAGTGTTTCTCACTTTCGCCAAAACTTCCAACTTATAGCACCAACTAGATGAGTGACCGCGACGTGCCACACCGTGATCGCTGCTATTCCATGCGAGTAAATCGTGAAAATACGCGAACGGTTGAAAGGATACAAACGTAATTACACTTTTTTTTTGCATTTATTTGAGGTCCTTTACGATGGATTCACGATTCTGTTGAACCGAAAGATCATTTTCGTGAAAAACAGTTGGAAGGATCTAAACGTAATTATGTGTTTTTTTGTATTTATCTAGGGTCCTTTCAGAAAGGATTTGCGAATTCGTTGAATCGAAAAGTCCTTTTCGCAAAAAAGGCTAAAATGACTTACATATAATTACATATTTTTTTAAGGCTTTCGCTGGGGCTCACACATGGACAGCCTCCTTAGCCAGGAAACCTCCGGACTATAATATAGATGATGATGCTCACGATCTTGCCACTCGCAAATCTCTAAGACTGACAATGGATCTCCAGAGCATTTTAAATGGAGGGCACAGATGGATTCGTGGCCTATGCACAGATGGATTCGTGGCCTATTTCTTCCTTCATTTTTTCTGTCTCAGCTTGGTTAGACTTAATTTTAAATGTAGGGTTCATGGCAGCCAAAGTTAAAAGCTCCTACACATGCTGCATCGACACTAGCTATTATTACTGTGCTAATGAGCGCCTACATCTTTAATTAATATATAATTTCGACCGACATGCATGTACCCATTGATTCCAACACACAAAAAGTAAAAGATGGGAGATCACAGAGACACGCATGATATGAGTCCATATCATCCCATCATGCTACCACAAAAGCTAAAGAGTGTGTGTAGCTTGACAATTGAAGAGCCATGCATGATTGTGACACAACATACATACCCTAGAGCCCTACGTGAATACGTGATGGTAACTTTTGGAATCACTTGCCATTACAACAAACAAGCACAAGTTTAAGCCTTTAAGGTCACCCAACAGCTTAGACGGTGCTAGATTCGCTACCTCACCGTCACGTCGTATAGATGCTAGATTTATGTTTCTTTCTCCGGTGCTTAGCAGTTAGCACTTAGCACCACCTTCCTCCTCCTAGTGGGACCCAAGCCATCACACATAATAATTTTATTATCTATTAAAGCCAGAGAGATTGGCGAGCATCCGTCCATCCACGTGGCGATTTTTTTTGTAAAAGGTCCTCGGTAAATTTTGAAATTATATTTAGCTCCTTCTATCGGTTATATTGCGAAAAAGGACCCGTTGTTTCGCATATTCGCAATCGTGTCCTCCACCGATTAGTTTTGCAAAAATGAAATTAAATCTAGCTCCTTCCGTGATTTTGCAAAGAAGGACTCGTAGTTCAGATATTCGCGAACGTATCCTCCAACTATTGTTTTGCAAAAAACCGTGGTAACGCAAATTCACCGTCGGCTCCTAGCCACCCATTTTTTTACAAAACACCCTAAAATAGAAATTACGTCTAGATCCTCCTACGCTTTTTGTCAAAAAATCAACAAACCAAATTTCGCACGAGCGCATAACGCGAGATTCTATCTAGTTAAAATGAAGAAAAGACTCGCATCACACTCATCATCTCTCTCAGCATCGCTCGCTCGTCTCCCTTTGTCCCCCAAATCCAACAGCGTTGCCGCCATGGATTCGGCCGGCTTGGGCCATCTCCTTCGTCGCCGGTGAGTGCTAGTGCCTCCTCTCCATCCCCCCTACCGATTTCTCTTGATGGATTGCCTCGTCACCACATATGTCGATGTCAAGATCAAACCCTAACCCAGACATAGAGGTGGTTATATTGTATAACATATGTGCCGGCACTAGACATATGAATATGTACCAAGGGTGGTTCTAAATATCTGCTATGTATACGGTGTAATGTTATATTAGTATATAATTAGCAGACTTACCTGCGCAACTATGTATCTAGATATTATGATACAATTGTCTTTGATATACAACTCTACTTCCAATGATTGAAATACAATTGTATTTGTTATATAACTCTAGTATTTATATATGATTAATCTGCACCGCTATAGTCTGGCCCCACCAAAATAAGTGATGGAGATCCTTTCTTTGATATACAACTCCACTTGAAATACAATTGTATTTGTTATATAACTCTAGTATTTATATATGCTTAATCTGCACCGTTATAATCCGGCCTCACTAAAATAAGTGGTGTAGATCCTTCTTTTTTTTCTTTCGATTTATGTGGGAATTTCTAGAATTTTAGGATTATTGTGGGATTTTCTTACCTCAAAACGAAGGAGGTGCCTTGGATATCACCGGTTGTTTTTATAGATATATAGATGCTTATTGGGTCCAAACATAATACTTTCAGTTAACCCTTTACACGAAGTAAGGATAAAATGTAAGTGGGTGCTATGCATTTATGGGTCCGCCCATGGGTGGTCCGGGCATTGAGTGAATTTGAACTAGGTATTACAGATGGTACCAGAGTGTCAACATTCATTGACGGACACATGTGGGACATAGACATAGGCATATGACGATGGCTCATATGAGCTCAAGTGGCTACACGGCATGGAATATACACCGCACTAGATGTACGAACGTATACCAAGGGGTGGTTCGGATATCCGCTGTATACGGTGTGCTTCGAGTGTGTCACCTTTAAGGAGTGAGCGTAATAACTCAGCCCATTAATGTAAATGCCCATGTGGAGCAAAGTGGTAGGATTAGTATGTTACAGATTGGCATCGAGCATCAACCTTCACTGTATTTGTCGTGTATACGGTGTGTTTCGAGAGTGTCACCTTAAAAGGAGTGAGTGTAATACCGTTAATGCGAAGGCCCATGTGGAGCAAAGTGATAGGATTAGTTCTACATTGCTCGCCTAAAATGAGTTATAGTATTATATAATAGTTGTTGGGTCCAAACATAGCACCTTCCGTTAACATTTTTATATGAAGCGAGGATAAAAATATAAGTAGCATACTATATATGTGTATATCGGCTCTACAATTGAACTAGGCATTAAGCGAATTTTGGTATGGACGTTACAAAACATCCTTTCAAGTTGAGGCAAGTGGCTGCCAATCAGGCAAATCACTCACCCAATATCGGTACGGGACGAGCAAGAATCCAATCCGCCTGAAAGAGGGAGGAGGGGGAGCAGCGGGACTGCGGGAGCACGAAGACAGATGCACCTTTCATCCATTATTTGTGTGTGACTGTGTGGTTATGAGTCTTATGACCAGCAAAATAATTGGCTCACTGACACTACGCATTCTTGCAGGCCCTAAAAAGATCTCTAATGATAGTATCTGCTTCCTCCATTTCCCTTCCTGAGGTTTATATGTTGTTCTCGCTCACAGCGAAATCTGTTATTTCTTACTCTCTCTAAAAATTATATATTATTTCTTAAGCTGAAACTTCTCTCCGTTTCTCAAAATGACGTATAGTTGTTGTTCCTGGCAAATATCACCCTCAAATATACCGCAAATATAACAAAACTTACTCTGGCCTTAAAAACCTTGGATAGTTGGATGTTGAGACTTGAGATTTGATTTACGTTGATTTGCATCGATCGACGAAATTAATAACCAAGTCCATATGTACATCAAGATCTACCCATCTTAGCTTCTTTCAGTGAGCTCTGAAGCACTCATGAGAGACTAATTACAAACTTAATAAAACATGTCCAATGACCTCACCTGGATCTTTACCCTTAACACTCAAGTACGGTAAATCAATCAAGCACCGAAAAGAAGGAAAAGGGGAGGCGATGAACGAAAGGCCGAAAAGACACCAACCATCTTTACAAGGAAAAAACCATGCCAATTCAAAGCTTAGGTTTAGGCCCCAAAGAAACCAACCCTACTTATCAACTGAACACATTTTTTTCCGGTCAATTCAACACCGAAACCAACTTTGACGTACATATCACCTTTGAACTTTGTTCAAGTAGTGCTCATCTCACCCTGTTCATCGAACCAGCAAATTTATGGCTCACACTGTTTATCGGCATGCAATTAAAATCATAGGGAGTACTAACCGGAAATCATGACTATTCTGGTGCCGTTAGTTTTTTTTTAAAAAAAATTAGACTCTTTTTAAATGTAATTGCAAAATAGCCATATCTTAACCACGGAAGAGCCAAAAAGATGATATGTATCACCTTTCACGCTTTTCTACCGTGGAAGAGGCTACCGCTGTCTCCTACCATGGTAGCTTCGATAGCTTGCCATGATAGGGGACAACGGTAGACACTTTGAGGTAAGGGAACACAGAAGGTGACACTTTTGACGCTTCCGTAATTAGAAATAGAGCTATTTTTATAATTACATATGGAAGAAGATCAAATTTAAAAAATTGTCAAAGCTAAAAAGGGATGATTTCGTTCGTTTTATCTTAACCATGGAAGAGCAAAAAAGATGATATGTATCACCTTCCACGCTTTTCTACCGTGGAAGAGGCTATCGCTGTCTCCTACCGTAGTAGCTTCGATGGCTTGCCATGACAGGGGACAACGGTAGACACTTTTGCGGTAAGGGAACACAGAAGGTGACACTTTTGACGCTTCCGTAATTAGAAATAGATCTATTTTTATAATTACATGCGGAAGAAGATCAAATTTAGAAAATTGTCAAAGCTAAAAAGTGATGATTTCGTTCTAAACGATGTACCAAAAGAAAAATAAGTAGTGAGATCTCAACTCTGATCTCTACTCCAGTACTCCTACGGTTCTACCATCATATGGAAGGAAGCAAGGAACTTCATCACATGCTGGTGAAGTTATCACATGCTGGTGAAGTGTAGAAACTAGAGAGGGGTGTGTGTAAGACTGGTGAAATGAAGTGGTGATGACTGATGGGCATTCGTTGCACAAAGATCAATGCATGACAATACTGGTCCTAGAGAAATCCATTGTTACTATAGCATTGTATGTGTAGTAATATTTTTCTGTACCCCTTCAGCTTTTTGTGCATGCCCTTTTGGACTTTAGCTTTACCTTTGATTTGGGCTGCTTTAAAGGCATTGTTTAGACTGTTTTGGATTCTAAAGCTGTCAGGAGATATAGGAGGGGCTGCCTAACTGACAGGCCTCACTGCTTTGCCTCAGCTCTGCTGCAGGACTGACTGGGCTTACGACTTTCGGGAATTCATGCTTAACCTCATGAACTTCATTTTTAAAAAATCTAGCACTCTTAAGTATGCATTAAAAATTTAGTTCCCTATCTTATTAGAGGAGTACGGAAGATGATGAAGCTTTGTCGACTGCAAGAGTATCATGGTTCACCACAATAGGACCGTTTCTCAGATTCCCTAAGTGCGGTAGCAAGCTCATGCTGCTCGGCTGCGCTCCTCGTGCTTCACGCTTGTCGCCGTGCTACCTAACTGAGCTCCCATGTGGCCTACCATGCCTACCCACATGCGCACTCCGCGCCATCCGTACATTGTGTGGGGACAGCCTCCTCTCACACTTCCTTCCGCGTTAGGATGGAGGCAACATTTACAAATTTATACGTAAAATAGCTAGATTTAAAAATAAAAACCGAGGTGACAGGCATAGAAAAGCCAAGAATAACCTTTGGACACTAGCAAGATACTAAATACTAGTAGTACTTGCTTGGTTTGCAGTGGAAAAATACATGTATAGGGAATGGGTGTGTGTCCCTTCTGTCATTTTGTACGTGTCTTTGCTGTGTGGTTTTATGGTCACGGTTGGAGGCATCCAGATGCAGGCAAACACGGTTGGATTCGCGTTGGTACTGGGTACTGCCGTACTGCACGCCTGTATTCCAATCTATATTTGTTCTCTTTAACTCAAAGTGGAATGCGGATATATGGGATATGAATATAAATTTAGAGTACTAGAAATACAGACATAGGGTAGATACATGATAAATTTGGATCGAGAACAGATAAAATAATCGGATAATAAACGGTTACAATGACACAGTAACGAATATACATTGAACCATACCATTGTAGCTCCAACTTTGCAACACAGCTAGGTCTCACACGAATACACATGGACATCATAATTTCATATATATAATTGATAAGGCCATACCGACATAATGTGCAACGGGCTCAATTTTAAGATTCTAGCTTAAAATAGTTATTTGATCTATTATTGAATTTGTTAGCCATTTTCTTGAATTTTCTGAAATTATAAAGCTTTTTCCTATTTTTCTTGAGACTAAAACCATTCTTACAGAATTAATAAAACCTTTTCAGAGTCTACAAATATTTTATTTGCATTTCAGATATTGTAAATTACCTTTATGACTTTTTATCCTAAACTGCTATTTTTCAATGGCCAAAAGCCTTTTCTAAAATTTTCTTATTTTTTGCTACAATATGGAAGACTATCTGGGAAACCAACCAGATTACTATACGAAAAACTATTTGGTGTAATACAGGTAAAATCTAGATCCAGTGAACGTAGTCACTCAAGATTCGATCTCGGATCCATCGGATAGTACGATAGCTTCCTGCATCCAGTCTCGACTTTGACCCCAAGATACAGGCAAGGGGTGCTACTGCTTGCTTGAGTTGAGCTTCTGACGTGTTGCTTTGTCCCATGTGATGTCCCAACAGACAGAACAGGAGTTGTCTGATTTTCTTTGGGTTGTAGACTTGCCTTCTTGGAAAATGTTTGCATGGTGTTCCCTCTCCTCCATCCTGTCCCAAGGAAGTGTTGAACAGAAGTGCGTTTAGCAGTATAGACAACACGACAGTATCAACACAATAAAGTGTTTCACCAAGAATAATAATATGATGTGTGCTGCTAGAACGAGCTGTACATGCAGCTGTACATTTTTGACTTAATATGCAACTCAAGCAGTCGAGCATTTCAATATACTTCAGATGTACAAGGGTTATATCTCATATCAGCAAGGCCTTGTATAAGCAATCGGGGTCCAGGCCCAAAAACTCTGGGCCTCCAATTCGCATAAGCATCCGCCGCACGAGTTAATACAGGTCCCTTTGGACATCCTATGGGAATACATGTTCTAATTCTGCGGAATTCACTACCACAATTAGAGGTAGAATTTATACATAAAATCAAAAACTATCATCCCACCCGATTCTTTTATAATTCATAATTTGTATTTCCATAATCTGTCCCAAAGAGGTCATAATCTTAGCTTGGAATTTCGACTTAACGCTAGGTGAAAAAGAAACATACGTGTATAATTCCCATAATATTTCTTCTTCACCGTTGAAATATAACTGAATTGTCCATCTTTCATTATCATCTTAAGCTTTTGAATGAATTAGTTGTAATTAATTTTTTTGATATTAGAGCATGTAACTCAATATGGTATTAGACCTAAGAGACCTTGAGTTCAATATCCAGTTGGTGCAATTATTTTTTTCCACACTCCGCTTCTATTCTACGCCTTAGGGCTGAAGGAGCCTACACGTGAAGAGGGCTGAAGTTTGAATTGTCCGCCTAATATTCCCAAACATGTTCCATCTCAAAGAATCACGGCGCTAGGTTGGACAAGCAAACTGAGAGGAAAAAATGAATTCATTGTTTATCTAGCTCACTGTACATTTTTCGCAAATCTAGCCCTTCACGTATTTATTTGCAAATTTTGCTCCTCCTCATCGCAGAAGACGCGGCAGTGACACTGTCCCTCGCCACGCCCGGGAGCTCGGGCGACAAATGACAGGATGCTTTCGCGGTACCTAGGCATGACAGCAAGGAGCCGTGAGCACTTGCTCGCGGTCTGCTCCCGCTCTCTTGCCCCTGTTCTCCGTTGTGCCTTTCATGATGGGGAGGGCCAAATTTGTAAATATATGCATGAGACTAGATTTGTAGAAAACGAGATACACGGATAGATAAGCAATGATTTCTAAAAGTCATAAACGGTGCCAGAAAATAGGGAGGTCAGGAATCAGAAACACAAGCCTTTCCTTCGCCGTGAAAGCAAAATGCAACCATTGAAGGGCTAGGCTATCTAGAGTCTAGACCTTTCAAGCACCAGCTGAAGTCTGCTAATTGAAAGTCCCAAACAACCACTATCAATCATAATTATTGATGGCTAGAACAAATTGTCCAAGTAGCATGATCGAGAGTAATTGCTCTCTGATTGTATTTTTCCCGATTGTGTTTAATTTGTCTTGGCTCTTGTCCTCCCCGCGGCGCATGTGGACATGCTTTCCGTTTTAACTGGAGAAGCAAGCCACTTGAGAACGAAGAAAAAGAGGGCTGAATTTAAATCACAGTGTACCTATATTCTTAATTTTATGTTTACTGTAATACTTGTTCTGAAATATTCAAACACCTGTAGTGCGACAGTATTAGTTTGTAACATGAGGCTTTTCATGACATTGGTTCAAAGGTAACCGGATTAAGGTAGGTGTCTTGGTAGCCAAATTGCTAACGTTTGCATGAGTTTTGTTGCTTCTCGGCTAACCTACAGAACTTAGCAAGCAACCAAAGGTACATTTAAGTCGTTAACCATGAATGATCTGATTGAACGATTGAGAATTATTGCATGCATGCTCGGTGCCTTGGGCCGCCATAACACGCCTCTTCCTAGCTACACACATACTAGCATTTTCGACAATTAATACCCTCTCGAATAATTGAAACATGAGAAGTCCACCTGCCAACCTGAATATCAGCAGGAGAAGGAGGAGCAGGTTGCTGCCGTCTTCCAATCACACACTGACACATGTACACCTGATTTCCTCTCACGTCTCCTAGAAACAAAATAATTAATTAAACGTACCCTAATCATGCACCCTATATGTCCCATGCATATTCATAGGGGGTCGAATGTGTCCTAACTATATGATCATGCATTAACTATCAAAGGTACTCTCTCCGGTTAAAAATAGTTGTCGTTTGGATATCGACACGGTCATCAAAACTCAATTTTAACCACTAATTTCTGTTCTAGTATATTTAAATTTTTTAATAAAATTATAATATTATGAAAGTATGTTTTGAGACGTATCTACACATAATTTTTATGCATCCAATCTAAATATTTAAAAAGATATTGATAGCTAAAGATTCAAAAGTTTGGCTGCACGTATCCCAAAATGACAACTATTTGTGATCGGAGGGAGTATATTGTCCGCGTGATGGCGTATGTTTGTTTCTTACTCCCTTGGTCCCTTCATTCTAGTTTTTAAATTTTATTCTCAAATCATTCTACAATTTCGAAACAATATTTAGCTGTTTTTTTACATACCCATACCATTCATTATTCCCAATGTTATTTATTACTGTGGAATAAAATAACACACATCATTCAAGAGCAATAAGGGAGCTAATAAAAGATGACGATTTGATCATTTCTACACGTGCATTGGTTGCAAAATCCTAAAACGTCATCTATTTAAGAACGAAGGTAGTAAAAGAAAAGTCCAAATTTATAAGGCATATTTTCTCTTACCACGTAGACAAAGAAGTCATTAAACATGACTAAACAATCATTAATTATTATCTCAAAGCACTATATTCAATACATACATGTAAAGTAAAACTGGATATTCATATTAATTTTATATTAAAATATAAAAAACGTTTTATATTTATAGACAAGAGATATAAAAATACGCCCTATAGTTTTAAACCGAGGGAGTGTATGTGACTAGTTTGCGGCTATGCTTGATTCAGACCGTCGTTCCTTAATCCAACGTCCGCACGTGCACGTGGTACGACCGCGCGCCTCCACCGCTCTCTACCACCCTCCATGCCTTTCCTCCCCTATAAATAGCCCAACACGCATGAACAACCTCTTGCGACCATCAACAAGAAGCACCAAGAATTGTGGAGTAGTATACATACATATAAACCTGCAAGCTAGCTAGCTAGCAGCCGAGCTAGTACCATGGGCTCCTTGGGTCCTAGTGTGGTGAGCCTGCAGCCCAAGGCAAGTACCAAGCCTGTGGCTGCAGCTGGTCATGAGCCGCAGATCAAGGACAAGTGCAGCGGCGGCGGCGGGTATGACGTCGGCTTCCGGATGCCGCTGCACTACCCGCGGTACAAGAAGGCGGACTACGAGGCGATGCCGGAGTGGCGCGTCGACTGCCTGCTCCGGGAGTATGGCCTCCGCGTCGCCGGCGGCGTCGAGGAGAAGAGGAGGTTCGCCATGGGCGCCTTCCTCTGGCCTGACCAGTATTAGCTATCAGTCTCCGATACCCAGACCGTTGCAGTTCACCTCGCAAGGATTATTAAATAAGGATTTGTGCATCCCTCCAGCCTTCCCCAGTGGCGGAGCCAGGATTCATTTAAGAGGGGGCTGAACATAAGTACATGTACTAAATATAAAAAATTATCAAGCCGACATATTATAGTTGAAATTTAAATGCATGTAATATAGTATTAGTATGTTAATATGTAAGGGAAAAAATACCTTTCATTGCTTCAAAAGAGGTGATAGTTGACATTTACAAGTTTTCATGTTCTGAAAACGTTGTAAGATATCTTCTATGTTTATTTTTTAAAACACTTCTCTCTCAATGTAGCATACCGGAGAGTCTCTCGTGGTGTGGGGGGGGTGGGGGTGGGGGGGGGGCTGGAGCTCCACCAAGCCCCCCTGCTGCCTTCGCCTCTGCTTCCCCTAAATTCCACCGGTGAATTTCGAGCTGATCGAGCCGTCCATTTTGCATCCAACGATCGTGGTTCTTAAATAAAATGTGGGATATCCTGTATGGATCTACCGATCATAAGATGGTGCACAGTGCCATGTATGTATCAATGTCTAGTGTTCGTGCCATGTAAGTAACAGGCTGATCCGTATGTTGTAATATGAGTACCGTCTGCTTCCTGGTCATCAATCTGTGCATGACACGGACTATATTTTTTTTCCATGTTCACTACTACAGAATGGTACATCACTATCGCTTCATCTGTGTCGGTTCTTAAGTTTTTAGGAAGAAACGATTGTGATAGATGACTTAGGAGAGGCATTAATCACAATCACTATCGGTTCTCGTGTTAGAAGTGATAGTGATGTGTAGGAACATTACAATCGGTTCTTATGCGAGAAGTGATAGTGATGTGCATTATCATCACTATCGGTTTCCACATAAGAAGCGATAGTGATGAGAAAGTACACATCACTAGTGATGATAATGCACATCACTATCGCTTCTCACAAAAGACCCGATAGTGATAAGCACGTACACATCACTATCGGTTCTTATTTAAGAAGCGATAGTGATGATAATGCACATCACTATCGCTTCTCAGATGATAGAGATGTGACGGTCATCTCTATCGGTTCTTTGAAAGAAGCGATAGGGATAATGAACTCATCTCTATCGGTTCTTTATAAGAAGTGATAGAGATGAGGTTATTCATCTCTATCGGTTCTTTCAAAGAAGTGATAGAGATGAGTATATTATCTCTATCGGTTCTTTTTAAGAAGCGATAGAGATGATACGATCATCTATCGGTTCTTTATAAGAAGCGATAGAGATGATGGTATTATCTCTATCGGTTCTTTGAAAAAAGCGATATAGATGATATGGTCATCTCTATCGGTTCTTTATAAGAAGCGATAGAGATGATGGTATTATCTCTATCGGTTCTTTGTAAGCGATAGAGATGAGCTATCATCTCTATCGCTTACAAAGAACCGATAGAGATAATACCATCATCTCTATCGCTTCTTATAAAGAACCGATAGAGATAATACCATCATCTCTATCGGGTAAGAACCGACTGTAATAATGCCCGCCTCATCTCTGTCTCATGGCTTTGTGTCACCACCAGAACCGACTGTGATGACGAAAAAGAACCGATTGTGATGTATATTTGTGTAGTAGTGGTTCTTGCAAATTTAATACTAAGTTTATAGAAACTGACTTAATTTTGGTAACAATATTACTTTAATCCTGGATTTAATTTTATTCTCATTTATCTTCGATTTTAAATTATGACATGGGTTAATTCTTTCCTATCCAATTTCAATTAGATTGCAAGTTTTGTGCTTATGTTTCGGTACAACATGGTCATCTAGCCGTTGATTACATGGTCAAGATTTCTTCCTTTTCCGATTAACGTAGGAATTTTTAGAATTTTTTTGTATGATTAATATGGTAATCTATAGTTTTTTCACACTCCTAGGATTAATGTGGAGACTTTTAGTACAACCTCCGGTTAGTATAGATACAGATATATAGTTGTGGAAGACGGTTTTGTAGTAAGAGTTTGTGAATGCTACTTTTCATTAATATTTGAGGCGGGTTCTTTATAACAACCTGCATTTGTGAAACTTCTTAATCTTCACCCTGATTTGCTAGCTTGGCTTGCTGAAAAAGCTACAATGAAGAATCCAAATAGGGTGACTCCTATTCTGTATTGTTTCCAAGAAGACAAAAGTCCTGCCCTGTTCAGAGTGTTCTTGTGACATCTGGAAAGTGGCAAACGCCACAAAGACTGGCAAACAATTGAATCAAATTTGACCGAATTTCGTGTATCATGGGCAATGTAATGGTCTTTCTTAAAGGAAAACATTTCTTCACAAATCTTAAAGGAGAATATTTGCTTATTTTGTTTGAAATGAATGCGTTAGTGGAAATTCTACTGCAATGAGTAGAGCGAGGAAGGACAAAATTACACTTCAGGCCCTTCTACACCTGGCAACCAACCTCCCAATTTCTGCCAACACCCGCAAAGGCCACAGTAATTTATCTGAACTTTTGTTCTTTAGTAGTATTTTGGTGAACACCTTGTTTATATTTAGCATTCCAAAATATAACCACCAGTACCAATTCAGAAGCCAAATCAAATCGTTGTTTGTTTCAATAAGATTGCCTACATGTTCCTTGACATCTCAATCATCTGATAGCTTATGGAACACCGGTGGGGTTGCTTTGACGAAGTTGGCGAAATGCGATAAGACTGTTCATGCAGATGTGGCGAAACAGCAGCGTGCTGCAGAGACAATAAATAATTGTTCCTTGTATCAGTGTGGTCGCATTCATCGAATTAAAAAGCGTGGCTGCACTCGTCCCTGCTTTCTTTCTTTCTTTCTTTCTTTTGATGATCAGGTTGAGATCAGATCACAAGAACATATCCATCTCACCGTTTCAGCAGCAGTGCATTATTGCCATTTGCCAGGCCAATCATTTGCAGGCATTATTGGCACAGACAAATTAGAAAATAAATAAAGTCTTCTTATCATCACTGTTGCTGAATCGATTATTTCAGCAATGCGCATTATCCATTTATCCTGCTGTTTTGGCTTGTTTCACTGAAGCTTCTGGAATCAAATTGGTGTTTGTATATGAAATGGTAACCGAGATGTGCATCCGGAATTGTTGTGATGCTTGGTTGATCTTGATTTACAGGCTTACAGCTAAACGACATATTCAGGTAAGAGAAAACATGTATATCCTGATCCCAAAGTATTCTAAAATAATATGAATTATCTTCTAATACGTAAACATTCAAACTCTGTCTTGAAAGAATCATGCATGCAGAATCATAATACAAGTCCCACACTAATTGTCTGACTTAACACTGAACACAGAGGATGCAGAGATACAACTATGCCAATTGACTAGTTGACAAACGAATTTTTTTTTAAATAATACATTTTTTAAAATTAATTGCGGCATTAATACGCGGATTGAAAAATTTACAAAAATAATACATTGTCGCCAGATGGTTTGGCGAAAACCAGGTAATAGCCAAATGGTTTGGCGAAAATAGTATTTTCGCCATATGGTTTGGCGAAATTAGGCTAAATGCGCGATTAGCAACGGCTGACCGAAATAATCGTCGGGACACCCTATTTTCGCCAAACCGTATGGCGAAAATAGGGTCGTCGCCACACGGTTTGGCGAAAATAGGGGCATTTTTTTGGCCCGTGCCGACGCAGGCTCGTCTGTTTTTCGGCGGAAGAAAAGAGAGAGCGAGCTCGGGCGACGTCGGCGACGAGAAAGAGAGAGGGGGGAGGGAGGGAGGGAGGGAGAGAGAGAGAGGAGGGAGAGGGGAGGCTGCGCGCGGGAGGGAGAGGGGAGGCGCGCACGGGAGGGAGAGTGGGGTGAGAGAGAGAGGAGGAAGAGAGGGAGGGAGAGAGAGGAGGAGAGAGAGAAGAAAGAAGAAGAAAAGAAAAAAAAAGGTAATTTTGTTTTGTGTAACATTTATTTTTTATAGTAGCATAGAAAAATATTGTACGTAATGTTATATTTAAATTAATCAGTGTATTTATTTTAGGTTAGCGGTATTAGATTTGTACTTTAATGTTAGATTTAATTTAATCAGTGCATGTATTTTAGGTTAGCGATATTAGATTTGTACTTTAATGTTGTAGTATCCGTAGCGAGATAATTAATTAACGTTTTTTGATTTAGGTTAGTGAAATTACGTGTTAGTGGTGATCTAAAAATTCATTTCGTATATATGGTCGCAGTGATATCGGATCCAGTGAAATTTAGGGTATATTATGGCGACGGTGAAATAAAAAGTACGCAAAATGGTGTTGATTTAAGCAAGTTTTGGTCACCATGATTGAGCACTCGTTCCCGAAAGTGTTAGCATTCGCGATATAAAATTTTGGTTGACCCAATATTTTTCCCCGATCCAAGTGTGTACTGTTACCATTGAAATCCTATTCACACGTAGCAAGAGTGATCCGCTATTTGGGAGTTGAAGAAAATAGATCGGACATACTTGTGGCGTAAAATGGTTAAGGTGGTGCAAGGGATCTCGCCTTGAATGTGTGATCTTTGAGTGCAGGCTTGCCCTAGAGAAGAGGTGGATATTAGTGATATGGGCGAGAGCAGTACATCGGTTAGAGCTGAACAAGTTCAAGAAGTGGTGCCGGTTGAGATAGCGGCGGGGGAAGATAATAGGGATGCAGCAAACGCAGAAGGTTGGGCTGATGAAGGGGAGGAGATCGAGCAACTTGTTGATCAGTTAGAGTTAGTGGACCGTATAGCGGTAGAGGATGAAGCTGAAATGTTGGAATGTGATGATGACATCAGTGAAAATGACGAGAAGGAGGATGAGGATGATGATGAAATGCCTCGTAGTACCGGGGTAGCGGACATACCCATACCTGACGAATGGAACAAGCAAAACCAATCTGGTATGGAAGTTTTGTGGGGCCATGAGTCGCGTTGGGAATATGGTGCAAATGTCATTCGACTAAATCAAATATTCTCGAACAATTCTGAATTGAAGTTGGCAGTGAGGCTTTGGGCATTGTCGCAGCAGAGAGAGTTTCGGGTTGTCTTGTCCAGTCCAGATAGATACACAGTGAAGTGCAGAAACGATGGATGTGAATTCCGAGTTCATGCATACAAGCCGAAACGCGAGACGTTTTGGACTGTATCCCAAGTAGAGGAGCACACATGCAGGCTAGAAAATGTTCTGGTGAAACACCGCAACCTGAATGCAGCTGTAATTGCTAGTGTGGTGTTCAATGAAATCATTGAGAAGCGGGACATTGAGTGTTCGTATATTCAGAAAGCAATCTTGAGAACCTTTAAGTACCAGATAAGTTACTCGATGGCCTGGCGTGCGAAGCAAAAAGCATTAGAGAAGAGGTTTGGTACATACGAGGCTTCGTATTGCAACCTACCTCGTGTGCTTGATGTCCTGAAGCAAACGAACCCCGGCACATACACCGCTTTCAACGAAAGTGAAGCAGATGCTACGGGATCTATACATTTCGTCGTGCGTTCTTTGCAATGGGTCCTTGCATTGCGTCATTCAGGTACTGCCATCCGTTGCTTTGTGTTGATGGTACATTTTTGACTGGAAAATACAAGGGGCAGATTCTAACGGCCATTCTTTGTTGATGCTGAACAACCACATACTTCCATTGGCCTTTGCTTTTGTTGAGGTGAGAACGGGATAGTGGTCGTGGTTTTTCAAACATCCGAATTTCGGTAGTTGGTAATCGCCCAACGTGTGCATCATTCATGATCGTCACAAAGGTATTCTTTCGGCAATTAAGTCTCTACAGAGGATCCTAATGAGCCATTCCCATGGCGTGACTTGCGTAATGTGTGGTGCATGAGACATTTAGGAGCAAATTTCTTGAGCAATTCAGAGTAAGAAATCGATGAACCTATTTAAGAGGTTATGCAAGCGTAATCGAGCACGTAAGTTCAACGCGCTATTTGTTGAGTTGGATAAGCACACAAGTGCGCATATCGAAGAGATGAAGAAGCAAGCACCTACGCCAACGATCGCCGCCTAAAAGGCTAACACCACTCGGGAGCTCGATCCTCCTAATGTGAGGAGGCGATCGTCAAGGAACATAAAATGTTTCGCATTGGATAGAGGCGAGCCTTTAGAGAAGTGGGCATTGCTCCTTGACTTTGGTGGCGCCAAAGTTAGTATAGTTAATTGTGATATTTATTATGGTTGAACGAATAGGGTGTTGTACTAACCGATATGTGTTGATCGAGTTTGGGGTCATGACAACGAATATAGCCGAGGTTTACAAGCGGGTCATAAGAGGCCTCCGTCCGCTACCCTTGTGGCCATCCCGGAAGGCATGTTGCACGGCATTGTTGCCTATTTCCGAAAAGGCATGCGAGGTGTTCTTCATGCCACGACATTGCAAACACCATATTGTTGCCGGATGATGACCTACATGGAGGAACGAACCATTAAAGCTCAAAGCAAAGATGTGGTGCGTAAGCGGCATTAGTGAGTACCGCTTTGAAGTGACTCTTGGTGCAAAGGGGATTGGGAACCAATACAACAATTATTACACACGAGGTTAATCTGGGCCAAGGGCCTTTGGATGGTGCGAATGCACCGCAATAAGCCGAGACTTCTTCATATTCCTTGCTCACATGTGATAGCTGCGTGTGGGCAAATTGGGATGAACACGCCGCAACACGATCCCTTTCTACTTAAAGGATCATGTTGTCCATACTTGGTCCGTGAGTTCCGTGGTTTTCGTACACACGGTGATTTCATTTGGGATTAACAGAGATGAGCGATTTGTCTACCGGATGCAACCTTGCAGAGGTGCGCGGAAGGCCAGTCTGGTCGTCCGCAGAGTAGGCGCATTCGCAACGACATGGATGAATCTGAGGTGGGTGGTTGTGTGTAACATCCCAAAATTTGGCTTAATTAAGTTTTTATCGTTTAAAAATGCATTTGTGATTTTCTGGAATTTATTTGGATTTTTCTAGATTTATTTGAATTAATTCCTATTTCAAGTTTATTGCTTTTTATTCAAAAGTATTTAAATCAGTACAAAGTTAAAATAAAGTTTTAGCAAAAATATTTTATTTAAGTCCGAATGTCTCAAAGTATTTTGAGATTTTTCTTGGATTTTCCGATTGTTTTATTGCCTAAAACAAATTAAATGAATTTATGGAATTATTTTAAATGAAAACCTTTTGAAAATCTCAGAAGCTTGATGTTGGGCCGAGCCCAACTTTGTCGCGCGATGGTGGTCTGTGGCCGTGCGCCCTTGGCCCACGCCTGGAGGTGCGATCGCCACCGTTGATCTCGCGTGAGGCGGTCGAGCTTTCGCGCGTGAATCGCAAACCCTAGCGCCGATGGACGTCGGATCGAATCGGACGGTCGGAATTAAGTCGTCACGGTTCGGGAAAGTTTGGATCGTGTCCGTTAGTTGGTTCGGCGGATCCGATCCACCACGCCGCTTGAATCCCGGCCGTTCATTCGCCATCGAAGGGTTCTCGTGTGTCGTCTCCGCCGGACTCTTCCGCCGCGCCACAGAGTTCCAACGGACTCGAGTCCGTGTCCACCGCCGCGACGCCCTCTCCGTGCGCCTATTTAAGGCTTCGGGACGGGTGCGTTGAGTCCTCGCTCGCCGCGGCCGATGTGCAAGGTCTCGACGTCGTAACTCGCCGAGCGCCTCGCGAGTATCGCTGTCTTCATCGCCGTGATTTTGGTCTCGGCGACGCCATTAGCAGCGGAGAAGCTCGTCCGCTGGATCTTCGCCGACGTCTCGAATCTGACCGCGTGTACTCGGTGAGTGTAAAACCTCCATAATCGCCGTCGTTGGATCTAAAACCCGTGCTCGTGATCTCGCCGTGTGCATCAATCGGCGATCGTCCGATGGAATCTGGGTGCACGATTGCGCCGTCGCGCAACCAATCGAAGCGCCGCCGCGTGTCCGCGGCGCAGCGGCCGAGGCGCCGTGGGACCGCGTCGCCGTGGACCCGGCGGATCGTGGACGCATCCATGGACCGGGGCCACGTGGCGCTTCCGATTGGTCCGGTCGAAGGTTGACGTCAGCGTGACGTCATGATGACGCAGAATCTATTTTCGAATAAAAAT
This sequence comes from Otatea glauca, assembly GCA_036346275.1. Taxonomy (NCBI): domain Eukaryota; kingdom Viridiplantae; phylum Streptophyta; class Magnoliopsida; order Poales; family Poaceae; genus Otatea; species Otatea glauca. Next base: position 15,803,424 of record CM070713.1, read on the forward strand.
AAATCTATTAAATCTGATTTTCTGATTTTCCGATTTCAGTATTTATTTCAAACTTCAAAAGGCTATATCTTTTGCATCGTAACTCGGATTTGAGTGATTCCAGTTTCTAAAAATTTTTAAAATTGAGATCTATTTAATGGTGAATTTTAATTGATTTTTGGAGTTCAATTGCTCTCTGTTTTGGCATTTATTTGCTTTTCTCTTTCGGTACGCGTAGACGTTGAATTGTGCGACGCTCGGAGGAAGATCAAGCAACCCAAGAGCAAGCTTCAGATCAAGATCAGGACCTATTCCAAGGCAAGTTGTGCTTTGATCATGTTGAACCCATGTTTATAAAATTGCTATGTTTGTTTTACAATATTGCATATATTTCAAATATACAATTGTTTCAAATTAGATTGGGTTTAGCTAAAATAGCGATTGATCTATACCCTACCTTGTCATTATATGCCATGAACCATTGTCACCTAGATTGGTTTAATATAGTTGATTAATAATTATGATCAACATTGGAGGTTAGACCGTATTAGTTGCTTAGCCATGCCACGTCATCACATGTGTCGTAATCATTGTTAATTAATCTTGATTAACGGAATATGGAACAATGTTATGAACTTGTGTGTCATGTGGGATCACACGATGAGATTGAGTTGTTGTGGCGAGTCATGTCACGCATACGATGTTGAATTGTTGATGGCACGTGGTGCTTGGTAATCAAGCGGGTGATGATAACTTAGATTGGGGCAAGTGGCAAGGGCGAGGAGGCCAAGGTGGGCCCGATGGGCGATGGTATGTGGAAGTCTTGCCTTGATCACACTAAGGACTTAACCTTGCAAGCCTTTGACTGAGTCAATCATGCAACCACATGTCGGTATGGGCCACCTAATGAGTAATTTGCAAAGTCTTAATTTTGATACTATCGTGGTCGGTGTGAGTTCCTGTCGGTGTAATTCACATGGCGCAAGAGGGGGCCCCGGATGTGGTTTCTGAACCGCCAAATGTTGAAACCTTAGCGGGTAGTATCGGGTTAAGATAGAGCATTGTAAAGGCTTTGTTATAATCACTCGCCTTGGTGGTGTTTGGTTGTATCATCGTGGGTAAAGTGCATAACCTCACAGAGTGTGAAACTATTCTGATAGCCGTGCTCGTGGTATTGAGCAATGCTCGGAATTCTGATTAAGGGTTAGCTTAATTAATTGGACAACTTGGTTGGGATGGCGGAATGCCATGTGGAAGATGGAATTTGACTTAGGATTGGAAACTTGGTTTACTTGAGAAATCTTGAATTTATTTATTATCGTTATTTGTTTTACATCCTTTACAATCTATATATCAGATTCGTTCATAAATCTCGCTTATTGCAAAATAGCCATGATAGCCTATCCATTGGAATAAGCCTTGCATATAGATACATGGAATTGCATTCATGCACAACTTGTTGAGTGCTTTAAGTACTCACCCTTGCCAAACAACAATAATCAACAGTTGAAGAATCTACACTGTGTTGGAAGATGAAGTCCAAGAAGACACGAGTCATTAGGGTCCGAGCCTTGTCGGTTGTTCGTGGTGGTGATGAGCTACCTACGCTTCTACTTTTCCGCCGCTTAATTATTAGTTTATATTTTCAGTCTTGCCTGCGTGGCTTAATAATGTAAGTTGGTCATAAGATCATACATTTAGTTATATCAATAAATGAACTATTATTCTATTATCGTTGTGTATGATGTGATATGTACCAATGTTAAGTTGTGTGCACTAGCGTTGATCCCGGAATAGTGCGAGAACACGGTGGGTTGAATCGATGGATTCGGTCCTTACAGAGGTGGTATCGAGCATACCGATTGAGGTCTTGGCCTAGATAGTTTGGAGGTGTCTTGAGTGTGTCCAAAATTATTTTCTAAAAGAAAATCTAAGCTTGACTAATAAAACCCTCTCGACTCATCTCATTCTCTACTTCTACGCCTTTGCTAAATTTACCGCTTTACTTGCCGTTTGGGTGGAGAACTTATTCCAAGTTCTTGTGGAGCGGATGCCGATCGTTCAGGCCTTTGAGGAGGCGGTGGCGGCTACGCCATGGAGCCGTGGAGAGTACTTGACGCTTGAGGTTTCTATCGTCCACTTTACCGAGGAGGCGGTGGTCGGTGAATGGTGTACACCGAGGATTTATTTGCAAGTTGATCATCTACGCTCGGGAGAACGAGGAAGCTAGCAGCCAATCAACATCTCCGCGAGAAGATTCTCGTGACGAGGTTGCAATTCAGAGGTCGCCGACTTGCTCTTCGCCGTGTCTGCGCGACTCACGACGAGCTTCACGACTCGGTGTTCGACTTCACCCAGACGTTCAAGCATGCCAAGACGACGGATCGAGGGGAGCGAGTGTGCTGGCCGACGCACCTTGCGAGTTCGCCCTTGCCGGAGGATCATATGAGAGAGACTACCAGAGCTGGAGACGTATACGAGGCACTCAGAGTAGCAGAGCAGAGCTCGAGGTGACCCGTGCTTGACCATCGGGATGATCACCGTGGGAGAGGCCCCTGGAGGCGATTGAGGACGAGTGGAGCGCGTGACTCGAGAGAGTTCAGAGCCAGCGAGGAGTCCGAGGAGGATCCAGAGGAGCGAGTGGGAGCCGGGGGAGTGGACCCGTTGTTGCAGAGGACCCAGAATAGGTCATCAGATAGGTTTGCTCGATGCCGCCCACCACCCGTGTATGCGCGGATCGATCTCAGCCAGTGGTGGCTGGATGAGTGAGTGTCGACTTTGAGCCGTGTTGAGACTCGAGTGTGAGTCGCGTCTTTAAGTTAGTCTTTACCTTTCTAGTGGACGTTAAGGTTTCGTGTTTAGTTTGCTTCTTTGTATTCTTTGAGTGTGCAAGTATGTGTTGCAGAGCTTGTAGGCTTAAATAAGCGACCATACCAAGTTAAATAAAGAATTGTTCAGTTTGGGTATAACCTATCTCCCGTTTAGAAATTCTTACTTCTCATCTATGCTACATCTACCTTTCCTAACCTAAGAGGCAATCATCGATGGTGAATACTCGAGGAAACAACGGTGCTTGAGGAAGTGGATCTGCGTCGTAATGACAATCCCAATGATGGAGGCGCCCTCAACCACCGCCGGTGGACATGCGAGAATCTGGAGCATTCCTTGCGGCCCAGACTCAAGCGATGAACAATGATGCAAAGATGCAAGCAGATGACCAATGCGTGAATAAACCACAACAATCCCGCAACTCGGAACAATCATGGTGGACCTCGACCTATGTCCAAGCTATCGGATTTTATGAGGACTAGGCCACCAACTTTCTCTCCGAAGCGTGAACCCTTTGGAAGCCGATGATTGGCTTAGGACCATTGAGAAGAAGGCGCACATCACTCGGTGTGAGGGCAATGAGAAGGTGCTCTCGCCTCATCAACTTGAAGGAACCGCCGCAGAATGGTGGGAGAATTGCTGTGCGCTCATGGAGCCCGCAAGAGATAACACGGGAGGAGTTCACTAATGCTTTCGCCAAGATATCATGTCCCGAGGGAATGATGGATCTTAAGAAGGAGGAGTTGAGCTTTGAAGCAAGGAGGCCAACCGGTGGCGAATACCGAATAAATTCACTCAGTTAGCTCGTTATGCCCCCGAGGGCGTAGCGACGGATAAAGCTAAGCGCCTCGTTTCATGAAGGGAATTTCAATTCAGACTGCAGTGGGGTGATTACCCACAATTTTCCGGATTTTCGGGAGCTGGTAAATAAGGCTTTAATCCTAGAGGACAAGCGCAAAGAGCTAGGTGAAACCGTAAGCGCTTGATGAACAATCGGTGGACGCCCAAACCATCTACGTTTGAGGATGTCACCCAAAGAATTTGCTAGATTTCAACCACCGGTGGGAACAAGACATCAACCCTACACTCGCCGCCAATCGAATTTCCGGACCCAGCGCAAGGCAACAATGCACCAGGGGAAATCAAGATCTGCAGTGAAGAGATGCTATACTTGCAATGAGCAGGCACTTTTCAAATAGGTGTCCACGAAGGAGGCATCACACCGATTCGTTTCAACACAGGAACAACACCCGCTAAAGCACCAACATCGGGAGAAATCGTGCACCAAGCCAAGGCGAGCAACGCCGCGATCAACAGTGCGTGGAAGAATCAACCACATCACCGATGGAGCTCGGGAAGCTACAGACGTCGTCTTTGGGTAAGTTCTGGTCAACTCAAGACCTTTCTGCTTTGTTTGATTCGGAGCTTCGCATTCGCTTGTTTCTCAAAGTTTTGCAACCAAGAATGGATTTAAAGTGGTGAATCTTAAGTGTGCTCTTAGTCCAAGCCCGGGATCCGAGCTTAGATCTAGCCTTGGGTGTTTGGGAGCTAAGTTGCTTATGGATGGGATAGAATTTCTCGCGAATTTTATCTTGATAGATGCGCAATCCTAGACGTCATCCTTGGAATGGATTGGTGTCCAAGCATAAGGCTATTTTAGATTGTGGCGAAGGATCGTGACCTTGGAAGGCCCTAGTGGCAAGAAAGTGGAGTTTCAAGCGACCGCGATTCGACGAGGCGATTAACGGTCAACAGTGTGAAAGCCATCAGCATGGAAGATGTGCCAGTAGCCAGAGAATACCCGGATGTATTTCCAGAAGATTTGCCAGGATTGCCACCAGATCGTGATATCGAGTTTGTCATCGAGTTAGCACAGTGCACAAAGACCGATATCAAAGAGACCATATCGGATGCCTACAAGCGAGTTAGTAGAAATGAAGAAGCGATTGAGGAACCGCAAGAGAAAGGTTTCATTAGACCAAGTTCATCGCCGGGGAGCCCGGTTTTGTTTGTTCGCAAGAAGGATGGAAGTCTTAGAATGTGCATCGACTACCGTGCACTTAATGAAGTAACGATCAAGAATAAGTATCCGTTGCCCAGGATCGACGACTTATTTGATCAGTTAAGAGGAGCTGGAGTTTTCTCCAAGATAGATCTTCGTTCAGGATACCATCAGTTGAAGATCCGAGCAGAGGATGTACCTAAGACTGCGTTTTCTACGCGATATGGACATTACGAGTTCACAGTCATGTCATTCGGATTGACTAATGCCCCAAAGATATTTCATGAACATGATGAATAAAGTCTTCATGGATTACTTGGACAAGTTTGTTGTAGTCTTCATAGGCGATATCTTGGTTTACTCGAAGACAGAGGAAGAGCATGCAGAACATCTGAGAATGGTTTTAGACAGGCTGCGAGAGCATCAACTATATGCTAAGTTTAGCAAGTGTGAATTTTGGAAGGAGAAAGTTGAATTTCTCGGTCATGTAATGACTACCAAAGGAGTCGCAGTTGATCCCAGCAAAGTGGACGCAGTGTTGCATTGGGAGCCACCGAAGTCTGTTACTCAGATTCGTAGTTTTCTGGGAATGGCGGGATATTACCGTCGGTTCATAGAAGGATTCTCGACAATTGCTAAACCCCTTACGCGCTTGTTAAAGAAAGAGAAGAAGTTTGCATGGGCCGAGTGCGAGAAAAGTTTCATGGAATTAAAGAAGCGTTTAACAATGACCCCGTATTAGTGTTGCGGATGTGCGAGAATGGATTTGACATTTCTTCGCGATGCTTCAAGCGAGGGCTTGGGATGCGTGTTAATGCAAGAAGGCAAAGTCGTTGCTTATGCGTCGAGACAATTGAGACCGCATGAAGTGAATTACCCAACGCATGATTTGGAGTTAGCTGCCGTAGTGCATGCTTTAAAGATATGGCGTCATTATCTCATAGGAAATAGATGTGAGATATATACGGACCATAAGAGTTCAAATACATATTCACTCAATCGACTGAATATGAGACAGCGAAGATGGCTTGAGCTAATTAAGGATTATAATGGGAATCCATTATCATCTGGAAAAGCCAATGTGGTGGCGGATGCCCCTGAGTCGAAAAAGCCATAGCGCAAATGCATTGTCAATGGAGGGTCAACGAATTATGCAAGGAATTTCAGAGGTTAAGATTGGAGGTCGTTCCGGAAGGAATGATAGCTGCGCTAGAAGTAAAACCAACACTAGAGGATCAGATTAGAGAAGGTCAACAAGATGACGATAAAATTTCAAAAATCAAGGCTAAAAGGAAGAAGGCCTAGCCATAGATTTCACTGGGACGAACAAGGAACTATGTTCTTCAAAGGCGAATTTGTGTGCTAGGATAAAAGGAATTAAAACAATTGATTCTTGAGAAGCGCAAGATTCAAAGTACTCAATTCATCCAGGAAGTGCTAAAATGTACCAGGATTTGAAGGAGAGATTCTGGTGGCCAAAAATGAAGCGTGAAGTGGCTGAGCATGTTGCATTATGCGACGTGTGTCAGAGAGTAAAGGCTATGCACCAAAGACCCGCTGGTTTGTTGCAACCGTTGAAAATTCCGGAATGGAAGTGGGAGGAAATTGGGATGGATTTTATCACCGGTTTACCTAAGACTCAGAAAGGTTACAATTCCATTTGGGTTATCGTGGATCGTCTAACCAAGGTCGCTCATTTCATCCCAGTAAAGACCACTTACTCGGAGATCGTTTGGCGAGCTGTACATGTCAAGGATTGTATGTTTGCATGGAGTGCCAAAGAAGATTGTGTCGAACAGGTACCCAATTTACCTCAAGGTTTTGGAATAAGTTGCATGAAGCAATGGGAACCCGTCGAATTTGATCTGACATATCACCCATGACGGATGGTCGGTGAAAGAGTAAATCAGATCTTAGAGGATATGTTGAGAGCTTGTGCCTTAGCTTACGCTACGACATGGGATAAATGTTTGCCATATGCAGAGTTCAGTTACAATAATAGTTATCAAGCTAGCCTACAAATGTCACCGTTCGAGGCATTGTATGGACGTGCTTGTCGTACTCCATTGAATTGGAGCGAGACAGAGAGCGTTTGGTGTTTGGGCGGATATCCTCGAAGAGCGAAAGTCAAGTAGCAATGATCGAGAGAGATTAAAGATAGCACATCAAGACAGAAAAGCTACGCGATAATCGTCGTCGAGATTTGAGTTTTGAACCGAAGATCATGTGTACCTCAGGTTACCCTCTTAAGAGGCGTTAAGAGATTTCACGTTAAAGGGAAGCTTGCACCAAGATATGTCGGTCCGTTCAAGATTACGAGCCGTCGAGAGAGGTAGCTTATCGATTAGAGTTGCCTCGGTCATTGGCAGGAGTGCATGATGTATTCCATGTATCGCGACTTAAGAAGTGTCTCGAGTGCCAACAGAGCAAACCGTTGGAGGCAATAGAGCTGCAAGAAGATTTGACTTATAAAGAGCAACCAATGTAATTTTGGATGTTGTGGAGCGCAAGACCGTAAACAAGTCTATTCGCTTTGCAGAGTTCAAGGAGCAATCATTCAAAGTGAAGCCACTTGGGAGCGAGAAGAAGAATTGAAGTCGAATTCGAACCTATTCTCTAGTTAGCCCCAATCTGGGTGAGATTACATTAAGGGGAGGTTTGTAACATCCCAAAATTTGGCTTAATTAAGTTTTTATCGTTTAAAAATGCATTTGTGATTTTCGGAATTTATTTGGATTTTTCTAGATTTATTTGAATTAATTCCTATTTCAAGTTTATTGCTTTTTATTCAAAGTATTTAAATCTGTACAAAGTTAAAATAAAGTTTTAGCAAAAATATTTTATTTAAGTCCAGAATGTCTCAAAGTATTTTTGAGATTTTTCTTGGATTTTTCCTGATTGTTTTATTGCCTAAAACAAATTAAATGAATTTATGGAATTATTTTAAATGAAAACCTTTTGAAAATCTCAGAAATAAGATGTTGGGCGAGCCCAACAACGCATGCGCTGCGTGTGTCTGTGGCCGTGCGGCCCAGTTGGCCCACGAGCGGAGGTGCGCATCGCCAGCCGTTGATCTCGCATCGGGCGGTCAGGAGCTTTCGCGCGTGAATCGCAAACCCTAGCGCCGATGGACGCGTCGGATCGAATCGGACGGTCGGAATTAAGTCGTCACGGTTCGGGAAAGTTTGGATCGTGTCAGTTAGTTGGTTCGGCGGATCTGATCCACCACGTCGCTTGAATCCCACCGTTCATTCGCCATCGAAGGGTTCTCGTGTGTCGTCGCCTCGGACTCTTCCGCCCGCGCCGCCGTGTTCCGACGGACTCGAGTCCGTGTCCGCCGCCGCACGCCCTCTCCGTCGCGCCTATTTAAGGCTTCGGACGGGTGCGTTGAGTCCTCGTTCTCCGCGGCGAAGTGCAAGGTCTCGGCGTCCCGAACTCGCCGGGCGCCGCGAGTATCGTCGTCTTCATCGCGGCGGATTTTGGTCTCGGCGACGCCATTAGCGCGAGAAGCTCGGTCCGTTGGATCTTCGCCGACGTCTCGAATCTGACCGCGTGTCCTCGGTGGTGTAAACCCTCATAATCGCCGTCCGTTGGATCTAAAACCCGTGCTCGTGATCTCGCCGCGTGTGCATCAATCGGCGATCGTCGATGGAATCAGGTGCACAGATTGCGCTGTCGCCGCAACCAATCGGGCGCCGCCGCGTGTCGAGCAGCAGCACCGAGGCGCTGCGTGGACCGCGTCTGCCGTGGACCCGAGCGGATCGTGGGCGCAGATCCATGGACCGGCCGCGTGGCAGCTTCCGATTGGTCGGTCCGATCTTGACGTCAGCGTGACGTCATGATGACGCGATAATCTATTTTCGAATAAAAATAAATCTATTAAATCTGATTTTCTGATTTTGATTTATTTCAAACTTCAAAAGGCTATATCTTTTGCATCGTAACTTGATTTGAGTGATTCCAGTTTCTAAAAATTTGTAAAATTGAGATCTATTTAATGGTGAATTTTAATTGATTTTTGGAGTTCAATTGCTCTCTGTTTTGGCATTTATTTGCTTTTCTCTTTGATGCAGTGAGACGTTGAATTGTGCGACGCTTGGAGGAAGATCAAGCAACCCAAGAGCAAGCTTCAGATCAAGATCAGGACCTATTCCAAGGCAAGTTGTGCTTTGATCATGTTGAACCCATGTTTATAAAATTGCTATGTTTGTTTTACAATATTGCATATATTTCAAATATACAATTGTTTCAAATTAGATTGGGTTTAGCTAAAATACCAGATTGATCTATACCCTACCTTGTCATTATATGCCATGAACCATTGTCACCCTAGATTGGTTTAATATAGTTGATTAATAATTATGATCAACATTGGAGGTTAGACCGTATTAGTTGCTTAGCCATGCCACGTCATCACATGTGTCAGAATCATTGTTAATTAATCTTGATTAACGGAATATGGAACAATGTTATGAACTTGTGTGTCATGTGGGATCACACGATGAGATTGAGTTGTTGTGGCGAGTCATGTCACGCAACGATGTTGAATTGTTGATGGCACGTGGTGCTTGGTAATCAAGCCGGGTGATGATAACTTAGATTGGGGCAAGTGGCAAGGGGCGAGGAGGCCAAGGTGGGCCCGATGGGGCGATGGTATGTGGAAGTCTTGCCTTGATCACACTAAGGACTTAACCTTGCAAGCCTTTGACTGAGTCAATCATGCAACCACATGTGCAGTATGGGCGACCTAGTGAGTAATTTGCAAAGTCTTAATTTTGATACTATCGTGGTGGTGTGAGTTCGGGTCGGTGTAATTCACATGGCGCAAGAGGGGGCCACGGATGTAGTTTCTGGACCATGATGTTGAAACCTTAGCGGGTAGTATCGGGTTAAGATAGAGCATTGTAAAGGCTTTGTTATAATCACTCGCCTTGGTGGTGTTTGGTTGTATCATCGTGGGTAAAGTGCATAACCTCTGCAGAGTGTGAAACTATTCGGATAGCCGTGCTCATGGTATTGAGCAATGCTCGGGAATTACGATTAAGGGTTAGCTTAATTAATTGGACAACTTGGTTGGGATGGCGGAATGCCATGTGGAAGATGGAATTTGACTTAGGATTGGAAACTTGGTTTACTTGAGAAATCTGAATTTATTTATTATCGTTATTTGTTTTACATCCTTTACAATCTATATATCGTATTCGTTCATAAATCCGCTTATTGCAAAATAGCCATGATAGCCTATCCATTGGAATAAGCCTTGCATATAGATACATGGAATTGCATTACATGCACAACTTGTTGAGTGCTTTAAGTACTCACCCTTGCCAAACAACAATAATCAACAGTTGAAGAATCTACACTGTGTTGGAAGATGAAGTCCAAGAAGACACGAGTCATTAGGGTAGAGCCTTGTCGGTTGCTGTGGTGAACTGATGAGCTACCTACGTTTCTACTTTCATTGCTTAATTATTAGTTTATATTTTCGGTCTTGCCTGCGTGGCTTAATAATGTAAGTTGGTCATAAGATCATACATTTAGTTATATCAATAAATGAACTATTATTCTATTATCGTTGTGTATGATGTGATATGTACCAATGTTAAAGGCGTGTGCACTAGCGTTGATCACAGGAATAGTGCATAAACACGGTGGGTTCGAATCGATGGATTCGGGTCCTTACATTGTGTTAGGAGGTGTTCGAGTGCGGTGAGTATGGGCATAAGGCAAACCAATGCCGTAGCACGTGTAATGTGTCTTATTAGTTGTGCATCGATTCAGTATTATGTAATTATCGGTTGTGTATCGAATTATGTATTATGTATTTTCAGGTCTGTAAAGAATTATGTAAGCCTATTTACGTGACCATATTTATGTAATGTGTACTGTCAGTTATGTATCGAAATATGTGATCTTACTTATGTATTCTCATTTACGAAATCTTATTCATATTTGTGGGATGTTATGTAATATTATTTAAGATGGACGCTTGTCACATGTAGTTCTGTCATATGTTGCTTCTGCCGTTTTACTTATATGTATACCGTGTTTAATATATGTCTTGTGTAATAAATATTTACTTATTTACTTGCAGGAATGGAGCACCCCGAGTCACTTCTGGACTCTGCGTTGGATCGACGGCACCGTGCGTTTGTCCACGCGACAGTAGGCAACGACAAGGTGCCTCTGCTGCGGATCCGAGCGCCTAGGAAGGCATGGTGCGTTGACCCACGCTTCCACACGAGGTGAGTAGCACTACGTTAAATGTTATATTGTTCGCATAATTTTAGGTTGTATGACTTATATGTAAATAATGCAACCCTTTTTTGCATCCATAGGCTGTCACGTGCTGGCTTGCTTCCTCTTGTTCGCATGGTTGAGGGGTCACTTTAGGACGCAGGTGTGCCCGATGAGCAGCGGAGGTGAGGACGGTCGAGGCGGTCACGGCGTTTTCCGTTCGATCGTTCCATCTGGCGTCTTTGGTCGACCGTTGGAGGCCGAGACACACACTTTTCACCTTCCATCGGCGTAGCGGTGACCTGCAGGACGCCGCCATGCTTACTGGGTTGCCGTCATTTGGGACACCGGTCGGACCCTCGGTGACTCCTGTCGGGTGGGTGGCGGACCTGGAGGAGAGGTTTGCTGGGGTGGTGCCCCTTGATCCAAAAATACGGATCGGCAAGAGGCACGGCCCATCGAGAAGGTGGTTGGCCCAGTTTGAGATTGGTACTTTTACATTCCAACACTAAGTCCATACACTCGCCGATTATTATTCTTTTTTTATGTAATATTGACATGATATTTCACTTGTTAAATTGTTGAATTGTCGCAGGTGCAACGGATGGCTGCGATGCCCACGGACTACCAGATTGCACGGCACCTCGAGGCATATCTACTTTGGTTGCTCGGGTGCGTGATGTTCACGTCGACACATGGCGACATCGTCGATGCACGTTGGGTAGCCTATGCACGGGCTATTGCTGATGCTGAGCTCGAGGATGTACCACGGTATCACGGGTTCGCGGTTCTTCTTTGCCACGCATCGGCGCCCTTTGCGGCAGCGTGCGTGAAGAAAAGCAAGTCCGCCAATCTCATTGGGATGCCTCTTCTTCTTTCGGTCATTCGGCGCTTCCCTGTTGGTCGACCCTACGCCGAGCCACGACACTACGGCCGAGTTGTACGGAGCGGATGCGATCGACCGTCCGACGATGGGATCCCTTTGGACGGCGGCGAGTGCACGCCCTTCCGAGTACTTATGTAGTTTTAATTGCAATCGCATCGATAACCAACCTTATTTGAATTGCAGCCCGGTGGCGGGATGCGGTATGGTCGGCGTGCAGATCCTTCACGGAGGCGTTTGACCACCTTAGGCGGATCGGTGATGCGGGACCCCTACAACGACCGTTGTGTAGTGGAGAGAGCCGGGGGGGTCTCCACACTTTGCCTCTGAGGACCGGGCTTACTAGGAGGAAGCTCATCTTGATGTCTTCGTGGAGGACTACGCGCCACAGCGAGTGATGAGGCAGTTCGGGCTACGCCAGCTGGTCCTGTTCCTTTAGGGGATCGAGTGCCACAGAGAGTGCACTGGTGAGTTACTCGCCCGCTACATAATTATGATAAATGCTTATGTTATATTTGTACTAATGTGTATTTCTTTGCAAGTACTCCACCCAGGGACCTCAGAAGACGATGGTGACCTTGGCACGGAGGATGGAGCCGTGGCTCGCCCAGTGGGCTGGAGCACTAGAGGACGTCGTCGACGAGGACACGCCATATGGCGACTCCTCCTACCAGCGAAGTAGCGTGAGATGCGTGGCGCGGGCACGCGTACTCGCCTCGTACTTGTAGAGAGCCACCCACCCTGACGTACACTCCGGCGTGGCGGACTTGTACCGGGCGAGCGGGAGCGACCATGCACGCGATGGTAAGTCTTATTGCGTAAGGTATGTCATGTGTTCCTTGCTGCGTCGTTGTATTTATGATTCGTTAAATGCGTGGCGGTGGACCACGCCAGGACTTGCACGAGCATAGCCACGGCATTTTGAGTAGGTGCGGGCGGAGTCGCGGTCTGCTGGACGAGATGATGAGGCGTGGAGGCGCGTGGTGGCCGGACTCGACGGATCGTGGGCTCGGTTCTTGTCGGCAGTGGGCGCGACCGACCGTGGTACCTCATCCGAGCCGCCACCCGTGCCTTCGTACCACACACCGGCCCGGCTCCCGCCACGCAGCGGAGGCAGATCCTCCTACCACACCTCGTGCCTTCGGCCCCGGTGTGGTGGAGGGTCGATTAGCGAGCACCACGGGTCCCACCATGGTCCCCACGCCCGAGTTAGTAAAGCAATATTCAATTGTCGGCATTGGTATCGATCGCTGATTATGATTACATGTTACTACCTTAATTGCAGTTGCCACAGTTGAGTACAATTCTCTTCGTCGCCTCACTCGTCAAGCTACTCACGATCAAGGTACTCTTGGCGGATCGGTTCTTCACCGGCACACGATTCACGCGGCCCCCTCCGGACGCGCGATCGACGCGACCTCCTCGGCGGCCACGGATGCGCGGCGGGACTCGGCACCTCCTCGATTCTGCGTTGCCGCCCTTGGCGGCCGTCCGGTGCGTGATTCAGCCCCTCGGTTCTGAGCGGCGCGAGCATCCCAGCAGCTTCACACACGACCTCTAGACGATGCACCGGCTTCAGCACGTAGGACAAAGAGAGGTCGTGGCAGGGGTAGGGGTGCTTAGGGGGGTGGTTAGGGGTAGTACCTTATTTTGTTGTCATGACATAAATGTCTCGTGCTTCCTTACCTTACGTACGATTTACTATTTCACACCATTTAGTGTGCTATGATCGCGTTGTGTTTCATTTATCGTAATCTGTTTCGTAGTATATAACCGTTTCATCGCCCTACGAACAGGCGTTTCGAACCTTGGTAGGGTGCTCGCATCCACGTTATACGCAAAAGGCGTTCCGCATATTTTCCATCCCTCTTCAATCCTTTTCACCCCAATTTTACGGCACGAGATCATCACTTTTGCCAGACCGATTTAACAACACGCTACCATCAGCTTTGTCAGTCCTAACATTGCACGCACGACTACCTTTTCAGCCCGACTAGACAGCACACTCCAGCGTTTTTCTATCCCTCTATATGTTTCAATCCTACATTCCAACACGTAGTCCATACACCACCGCTTCGAGTCTATGAAAGGCCAAACCGCAAGCACACAACCGCAGCGTCCACTCACACTTCTTCACCATGGCTGGATCCTCTAGCAGAGCATTTTTGTGGACACCCGATATGAGCAACGTAGCTCTTAATTGCACGTTGAAGGTTACGCGTGGTGGAAAGGACGACCCATTCAAGGAGGAGATCCTGAGTAAAGTCTTGTCCAAATTGCAAGAGTGGCGCCGACATTACGGAGGCATAGCATGACAACCTCGGCACGAACCTTGCGACCATCGGACGACAAGGCGCACTTGCAATGGTGGCGTCAAAGGTATTTCAGGTGTGCGAACTAGCGACCACCCTTCTACTACATGTTTCTCTAGAAGATATTACAGGATCGATCTTCGCCCGATCGGTATGCGAGCACATTAAGGTTAGTTATTCCTTATTTTTCACCATACTAATATTTTTACCATTTATACATAATTCACTACTTTGCATGCTCGTGTGCTAGTTATTCCACGAGGATGAAGAGTTCTTGAACAAAGATATTCCGAATTCTTAGCGATGTACATGCTCTTGGCGGTGGCGTGATGCGGTTCAAGCGAGAAGAGGTAGAAGCGGATCAAGCTGCAGGGTAGAGATCGACCGCGATCGCTGCTGCAGCAATTTCAAGAGGGCGTTCAACCACCACGGAGGGAGGCTCACTCCTAACTATGCAAATGATGATGGCGATGACGATTTCGTGTCACCTCCACCTCGACGTTCAAGCACTTGCACGCAGGTCATTCAAAAACAATGGAAGAGGACGTTCAACCGGCACTAGAGGCGGGCTAGCTCGAACCATACGGATGACGATGCGAAGATGATGGCGATTTCGTGTCACCTCCACCTCGGCGTTCAAGCACTTCGCAGCAGCCGTTCAAGAAACAATGGAAGAGGATGTCCAACCAGAACTAGAGGCGAGTTAGCTCCCAACCATACACATGACGATGACGATGACGACGATTTCATATTACCTCCACCTCGACGCTTAAGCGCTACCGCCAGTAGATGACTTTCATCTTTGTCAACCAATGAATATGTCCATACAATGTATCGTATTCTCACTTGTGTTGTATCCCAGTTTTATCAATTCTCTGAGGCATGTATGGACGTATGTTGTACTTGATTCTATGAATTCTAAGGTACGTATCTATATTGTATCAATGTCGAGTCATAAGGCAGTTTGAAATATCAATGTCGATTTTTATTTGTCCTCAGATTTGGCGCACATCGAAAGACGAACAACGAAATTTCATTTTTCTCGAAATAATAAAGCGACAAATAGTCTTGGGAAGCACTCGTTAATTATGAAATACAAATACAACTAATTTTTCGAATTAATTGTATCCACTTTGAAGCTATACAATTCTATCACAGTAGTTGAAAGAAAAATTAAATTTCCTTTCAAATAGTTTTTATAAAAAAAAATTCTAGCGCCGAAGCGAATGAGGTGCAATCTTGCAATTTTTGGGTATAACATACATTTCGCCAATTTAAATATAAATTTGTGTTATTCATAACAAAAAATCATACTTCAATTATCACAGACAAATATAATTTTTTTCCATTTATTGACCCTACGGTTAACTACACGAATTATCATTAACTGGATTTATTATTTACAATATTTTTGCACGAATTCTCTCTCTTTCTCTCCCCTCTCTCCCGCTCTCTCTCTCTCCTCCCTATTTTTCTCCTTGAAAATCCCCTATTTTCGCCGAACGGTTTAGCGAAAATAGGGTGTCTGGCTGTTGCTCGTCAAACGCCTCTTAATTGCGCAATTAGCCTAATTTCGCTTCGCCCTTTTTTCCCTTCTGCGCGAATAGAACGAGTTGGGCGAGGCAAAAAATCGCCCTATTTTGGCCAAATGGTATGGCGAAAATAGGGTTGTCGCTATATCAGTATGGCGACAACCCTATTTTCGCCATACCATTTGGCTAAAATAGGTTGTCCCGACCAAAAAAGCGTCGACCACTTTAAATTGCGCAATTAACCTAATTTCGCTAAACCGTTAGCGATTACAGTTTTCGCGAACCATCTGCGCGACGACGTATTATTTTTGTAAATTTTTCAATCCGTATTAATGCGCAATTAATTTAAAAAGTATATTATTTAAAAAAATTCGTTGACAAACACACCGTCTATAACATAGGAGCACACCACAAGTTTCTTATATTAAGATAGAGAAAACAAATTGGGAACACAACATATATTGTATGCAGCAGCAGCAACATCAATATTTCAAATAATGTTCGAAGTTGCATTGACAGGAACCTCCACAGGACTATTTCTGCATTCACAAATGGAGACCACCACAGATCATACACGACCAAAATTCACACTTGAACACCTATCATGTTACCTTTCCTTTTATTTATATCACACAGGGGTGGTTATTACAAAGAAAACACAACTACTGAAACACAACACTGATCACAAATTACAAGACAACAGTTCACACAATCACACCATAGCTTTCACACCAGAGGACAGGGATAGAAGATACTTGCCAGAAGAAATGAATCATATCGAAATGCGGGGCAGGCAGTGATTTCAGGCACTACAGCCAGTTGCGGCGCCCGGAAGTACTAGCATCCATATGATTGGTGGATTTCCAGTTGCGAGGTGCCGAGGTACTAGCCACGGTGTTGGTGGTGGATTTATCTCCAAAACTCATACCATTAGCAAACATTGACAGAATGTTGCCACCACGCACCCGACCCTCAGGAGCTGGGGCCAGCACACGATGGGTAGCCTTCACAGGATGCACGAAAATGCTGTGCCTGCTTGTCTGTGTGTTTGAAGGACCATCTCCACGAGCAAGGGCATTGCCAATAATACTGAACGCACCCAGTGTTCGGCCCCCATGAACACGATTGTCATCCAGCACCGGATTGTGTTGAACACACAGGCCCTTTTTACCTCTTGCAAGGCGCTCACAAGGAGGGCCACCAACTCCAAGGTCGGACCCTGGGCAGCCCCACAGGCAACGTTTGCCTCCTCCATGAGCCTTGCAAAAATCGGTGCTTCCCTGGGCGCTCTTACCACAGCCAGCAGATTTGCATCTCTTGCCCCCACCATGCCCCACACATCTGTTGGTGCTCCCTCTTGCGCTTTTTGTGCATCCTTCTACCACACACCTCTTCCCACCTCCATGGGCAACACAGGATTGGGTCCCACCATGCACACTTTTTGTGCAACCTTCAGCTGAACAACGTTTGCCTCCTCCGTGGCCTTTACAGAATGGTGTGCTTCCTTCGGCGCCCTTGGTGCAATTGGGGTGTGTGCATCTCTTGCCACCACCGTGAGCCTTGCAGAAATTAGTACTGCCCTGAGCACCCTTGCCGCAACCAACATGCTGACAGCGGCGCCCACCTCCATGAGCAATGCACAGGCCTGAGCGCCCTTCTGCGCTCTTTGTGCAGTTCTCCTGTTGACACCTTTTCCCGCCACCATGCCTGATACAGCGGCCAGATTTTCCTCTTGCCGCCCTTTTGCATCCTTCATGGCTACAACGACGGCCACCTCCGTGAGCTATGCAGAAATCAGTACGGCCTTCAGCGCTCTTGGTGCATCCAAGGCGCTCGCAGCGCCTCCCCCCTCCATGAGCTTTACAGAAGATGGTCTGGCCCTCAGCTCCTTTTTTGCAATCCTCTTTCTCGCACCTTCTACCCCCACCATGCCTAATGCAGCTTCCCGATGAACCTCTGGCTCCTTTTACACATCCTGGGTACGAACAAATTTTTGTGCTACTGCTACGCTGTTGTGGACGGTCAAATCCGGAAGTACAGGCTGCTGGGCTTTTGGCAGTTGGAGCAATCTTGGCCCTGGAGCTGGACCTTGAGTCTGGTTAGAGCTACCTGGGAATACTTGATTTGCAGAAAACCCACTCATCTTTGTATTCTGAAGGAAAGAAAGTAACTGGCCACCAGATGGTCGGCGAGCAGATGTAGATCCTTCATCAACTGTTGGCACTAAGTCCATGATGTATGGCCGCGGATATGTGTTGTTATGTGTAGTTGCTGCAGTTAAGTCTGCGCCAGTAATAGCAGATTGAGATGGTCCAACAGACAAAGATAACTCAAGATCCAACCCAGCCTTGCCCAAAGCTCTCCTAGATTCACAAGCCTGCTTATCAAGCCTGGAAGTACCTTCATTACCCAGAGAAAAAGAGTTAATGTCCAGATCAATAGAAGAATCATCATCGCTACCCTTAGCAGAAGATATAGTGCAGCCAATACCCATGCTTTGCTTGCTGGAATCTGAGCTTGATGAGTTGCCCAGAGCCAGTGATAAGCCATCGAACTTTCTCTTGGTCCCTCTAGGCTGATTGTACGAATTGCACTGAGATAGCACATCAGGTCGACTGTAACTAGCTGTTGAATGGCTGGCTAGGGGATTTGAGAAAGTTATAGTAAAGGCTGACCACCCAAGCCTAGGGTCCATTGTTGCCAGTGGCAAAGAATATCTCAGGAGCCCAAACCCAGCCGATCTTTATGGAAAAGTGCCAGCTGACCTCGCTTCCGGATTAGATAATGATCAACAAAACTACCAAATTAGAAAATATAGGGTAATTAGCAGTCCATTTTATATTTGCAACCTCCACTGACAAACCCTAATGTATCTCTACGATCCATTGTCCAGTGCTCTGTGCAGAGATATGCTATTTGTACAGTATAAGCAACCTAGGCTTTCATCTGACAAAGTGAGTTATGATCTGCAGACAGTGAAAGGGCATAGGCATAATCAATGCTCACGAGTTGAAATAATGCACAAAGTCAATCAATACACAACAAATTAGGGACACATAATACATCTGAAAGAAAATTGGGCTTCAGAGTCTTTTAGGGTATTCAATTCCATAATTCTACTACCTGCAATATAATGTCGACTCTTGGTACATGCTATGGACATGGAGAAAAGATAGAAGGTTTATATAACAACAGGATAACATGAATTGCATGTCTCTGAAATTTGTTCTAAAATTTAGGGATTGAAAATAGGATCCTGTCTTACAGTATAGTAAGCACATCTATTATATATTTAAAGCTCATGACAAGTCTTTTAAAACCGCTAAAAAAGAGAAATAGGCTAAAATCCTCACCAAAGAGAAAAACATCTAGCCCTTATTCTAGTGGACCATAACTAGGTTGAACTATAGCGACCATTGGATGTTATTATTTAAAGAAAAGATCTAGCCATCTATCTAGCGGACGTGAGTTATAACAGCTTAGATTAAAAAGGAGTCCATGCCGAGTTCAATAAAAAAAACAGAAATTCGGAATAAAATAAAGGGAAATTAGCAATTTGACTTTCATACGAACTCAAAATTAAAACCCGTATTGAAATTCAGAAAAAGTACATGAAAATCAGTAGTTGGATTTGCATATGAATTCTAACCTAAAACTGATATTTGAAATTAAATATAACAATAAAAATTAATAGAAATTGAACAAAAATAAAAGGAAATTAGACATTTGATTTTCATTAGAACTCCAAATTAAGACCATACAAAGCTAAAATTTGGAATAAAATTAGATAAAAATTTGCGATTGGATTTGCATACTAATTCTAACCTAAAACTTAAATTCAAAATTAAATAGAAACAACAGCAAAAATAACAGAAATTCGGAATGAAAAATAAAGGAAATTAGCAATTTGATTTTCATAGGAACTCTAAAATAAACCCCTACATAGCTGAAATTCGGAATAAAATTAGATGAAAATTAGCAGTTGAATTTGTATACAAATTCTAAACTTAAAATTAAATAAAACTAACAGAAATTCGGAATAAAAAATAAAATTTAGATCAAAAGAAAGAGTCCATATTAAATACAATTAAAAACAACATATACTTGAAATAAAAATTAGCAGATGGACTTATGCACGAATTCCAACTTAAAACTAAAAAGAAAGTACATAAAAAGTATAATCCGAAAATATGCATATTCAGAATAATAATCAAAGGAAATTAGCGATTGTTTTTCCAAACTAGGTGGAAAATAGAAATTTTGGTTTTATTTAGAATTAAAATCCCATATTCGAGAAAAAAATAAAATAAGGTAAGGAATTTGATATATATATTACGAATTGAAATCTATTATATAATAAAAGTCGACGACAGGTGGTTTACAATCGGTAAGAAAAAGAGAATATGCTAAAACTTCTCACAAAAAAGAAAAAATTCTAACACTTTATTTGGTGGATCTCCATAGGATGGAGGGATTGAGAGGGTGATAAGTCGATGGGTGTTCACTGCCCAATATAAGCTATGTGACGTTCATTATGAGCGTGTAGTATATACAAGTATTGCAATAATTAAAGAAATAGATGGTGATGATGATGTAGTATATACAAGTATTGGGAAACAGAGTGAGTATTTTCTCGCTTATAATATATAATATTAAAATATCACCAATGGACACCTGCAATTTATTTTCCAAAAAGCAAAATCACATATGTATTGCAATGTCATTCAAACATGCTTTAAGGATGATGCCCACGCAAGCCCTTGCTAGTTAACAAAATAGAGGAATTCTAATTGTGTCACAAAAGTGGAATGGTACCATATGCAACAGTTGAATGACATAACAGCGATCTAGTCATCAAATAGAACAATAAAACACAAAAGAAATCTGCTTAGTCTAGGGAGTAGTCTATTATGATATTCACTTTATTTGAGTTGTGTTGGCAAAGTTTGCCTCGTCTTAAGTTAGGGGATCATATCAGGTTTGACTTCATTGGGAATCACTTAACAGTTAACAATTATCTAATATCTAAACTATTATATCCTTTAAAGCAAGGAAGTTGAAGCTTCGGAGCATTACCAGTAAGAATCAAGGAGCAATAGACCACTTATACTTGAAGCAAATAACCCTAAACTTCAGCAACTGTGCTCTGCAAATTGGAAAACAGAAACCAAAATTAGTAACAATAACATATAATGTATGAGACCAAATAAGCATAACACTAGCGATCTATACAAAGCTATCATTCTTTCACCAAAATCAGGTAAAGTAGCTAAGAATTTAGCTTGTCCAACTTTCAAGGACAAACACCGCATTCCTGTGTTTCAAAGAAAAATGCCATAGCTCTGGGAGTGAACATTTCAAGAAGACAGAAACAGAGCATATATTCACCAATTGACATAGAAATATGTGATAAAAAAATTCGATCATGCACACGGGCAGAGCCAGCCCATGGCCCAAGCCTCAGGCCGGGCTGCTGTTCTCGGGCCTAGGGTGGAGCCAGCCCATGACCTAAGCCAACCTGTCTCAAAGTCATTTGATCCCGGGCCTCAGGCCACGACCCGGGTGGCCCGAGGCGTGGCTCCGCCACTAATCATGCATACCCAAGCTAACAACTTTATATCATGAACCCCTCAAAAAAATATATATCAGGAAGAAGAATATTAGCATGTCTTAATCACCGGAAAAGGAGAGAAGCAATGCATATCTGCCAGAAAATGGTTGATAGGACTGCACTATTACTAGATAGGGACCATAGTAAACAACTTTATATCTAAGACTCCTGCAAAATGCATAGGACAAGGATATTCTACATTCTTCTCACCCCCAGCAAGCAAGTTGGAATTTGGTTTCAATCCTTAGCCAGATAAAACCCTCAAAAGAAGAAATTTTACGTACTAAATTACTATAACAGAGATAACTAATGGCCAAAGCACTTCGGAAGCTCACATCGAGGATGATTTGAAGATTCACAGAAAAGGAGCGGTCAAAGGTACCAGCTTTTCAGACCATTTAACTCATAAGAGAAACCTTCCATGATTGGTACATTTAACTCAAAAATGAGAGTATGGAACACAGTGCAAACAAGACCAGGTTTAAATGTATGAAATATTAGTTTTACTCCCAATAGAATATTTTTTATATCTTTACATACATACATGTTATTCCTAATTGAATACCATTTACAGATGCAATTTTCTAAGCCATCACGGCCGTACCTCAAGCAAAAGATTGTAAAGCTATTCTCGACGCATATAGCAGTTAAGCAATAATTAGGAATCAAAAAATAGAATCCACTTTCACACAGCTTGAAAGAGTTCAAATGTCATCAAAGAATATGAGTTCATTAGAATAACGAATTGAACAACTATTCCGACTTCCCTACATATAAAACGGAAAATTAGATCCTAATCAGAACCTCCCAACCCCAAGATTTCATTTTAGGCACCTAATCAAAACGAGCCACTACAGAGAACAGTACATCTTGGCAAAATAGTAAAGAACAGAGGTAACTAGAACTAAAGGTATACCGTAAACTCTCCAAGAACTAACAAAATTTAGAGACCGTGCACACTATACAAAATCACCAAAGATTGATACTAAAAATAAGCTAGAATGAACAGCACGCCACACGAACCTTGTACCTCTCCGGAGAACGGAACCGGAGTCGGAAGGCTTAATTTGCAGCCTCCCGCGTCCTTAAAAAGAATTGGAAAAAAAGGAGCAGAAGAAATTGCGGGAAGCAACAAGAAATCACACTAAAAAGAAACTGCCCGTAAAAACGACGCCGGGAGGAATCGCACCTTGAGGAAGGAGAAACCGAGGAGACGGCGGGCGGAGTCCGCCTTGGAGACGCAGGAGATGGGAAAGCGAGTGGCGGTGATGCGACGTCGGATGGGAGAAATGGAGCAGACTGCTTGAGGCCCTCGAGGATGGGTAATTAGAGGATTAACGGAGGGCTCTGTAGGAAAAGGACCTTTTCGGTTCCTTGGAGGCGCAGGGTGCACAAAATCGTTTTTGAAAAGACCGTTCAAAAATCGAAATTCTAAAATATGGAGTTGAAAATAGCTCGAAAATAGTTTCAAATCGAAGAGTTAAGAAATAAAAAAATTTAGAAAAAATTCAAAAAAATTAAAAAGCTGTCCAACCAATTGAATGTTTCTTTAAAAACTGGTCCGACCAATTGAATGTTTCTTAGAGTCGATTTTTGAGCGATTTTCGCTCGATTTCACCGAAAATCGAGCGGTTTTCACTGATTTTCGAAAGGTTTACTTCACATAATTTTTTTTAATTTTTTTGAATTAGACCGGTTTACCGATCGGTTTTGAATCTCAAACCGGTCCAGTAAGGTCGAAAATCACGGTTTTTGATGGTTTTGCGAACCCTGTCTTGAGTACGAGATTGGTAGCGACAAACAGTAAGGCCATCTCCAACAGCTTCCTTATCCTTGTTCTCTACTCAAAAAATAAGAAAGTTATAGCATAGTGTCATAAAATGTATTCTCTAGCGGTTCCCAATCGTCTTCCCTGTCTTTAGAGACAGACCCTTCCCTATCCCTTTCCCTGTCGGCTCGAAGGGCAACTGCCACTCCCTCCCACGTCCGCAAGGACCCTCGAGGAGGTGTAAGATCGAGGATGCCGACTAGAGGGGGGTGAATAGGCGGTTATAAAAATTCTTCTCACTAAATACACGCTCTATTGATCTCTATGTCAAAACCTAAACAATAATCAATGCGGAAGCGATAAACTAAGGTTTTGACAAATTAAAGCTTAAATCAACTAGGCTCACTAAGTGCACTAGCTAATTATGTCTCTACTCAAGAATATACAATCCTAAAGACAATCAAGCAATTTAATTCTAGGAATGTAAATTGCAACAATGTAAATAGTAAATTGCAAGCAAACATAAAGAGACACACCGATGTTTTACCGTGGTGTTCGGAGACTTGCCGGTCTCCCCTAATCCACGTTGAGGCAAGCCCAAACCACTTTGGACCGGCTCCACGAATTGAGCACTCGCCTCGATTCCACTAGTGGTAGCTCTTTCCCCCTCCGGGTAGACGAGCTCCAACCTTCACAACTTTGCCGGGCCTTCTCACAATCTCCTTGAGAAGGTCACCGTGCACGACGCCTCCACACGCCGTCTAGGTGTCGGCAAACACTAAGAGTAACAAGTCAAGCCCTCTAGCTTGAATCTCACCAAATCCAACACATGCACAAGGATGCTCAATCCTTCTCTAGATGCAACACATGCAACTATATGCTTCTCTCCTTGCTCACAAAGTGCAACACATGCACAATGTAGAGGAGAGGCTCACATTAGCTCAAGAGAAAGCAAATCAACACTAAAGAGATTCTACACAATAAACTCTAAATCAAATTCATCTCAAATCACTCAAATATGGCTCTATGAGTTCTTGGGGTTTTGCTCTCACAAGAATACCTCAACTGGGTGCTAGAGCAGCATCAAAACCCTCCTAGCTCGGCCCCTTTTATAGCCCCTCAAGAAAACTAGCCGTTGGAGGGTGAAATAGAGTAAAAACGCAGCAAACCCGGTGCTACCGCCCTACTAGGGCCAGTAGCATCGGCCTTTAGGCCAACGGTCACTTCTGTGCATTAAAAACATCAAAAACTAGTCGTTGCTACAGTACCCCGGTGCTACCGCCCATCTAGGACCGGTAGCACCGGCCATTTCATCAAAAAAACACTTCTCTGGAGTTTTTACACCGCCTCTGGCCCGGTAGTACCGCCCCGGGCAGTCCTACCGCCCATCTAGGGCCGGTGCTACCGCCTATGTAGGGGTGCTACCCTTTGTCGAGCCACTAAAGCGCTCATAACTTTTTACTTGAACTCCGATTTAGGTGATTTTTGATTCTATCGAAGCTTATTATGAGGACTACAATCTCCACCCATTTTCAAGATTTAAGCAACCATAGATATTTTTAAATATCACAAAAATTAAGACTCTAATGTAGTCATTCAAGTCTAAAATCTGATTTCTCGAAATCCCTCACATAGACTTGATCAAGAGTATGACTACAAGCTAGAGGGAGTCAATAAGATCAAATCTTATGCCATTTGGTGATCAACTCATGATCAAAACAATTTGTAAAACACATGTGCAAATAAACCGAGAACCCATGAGATCAATCCTCTAGCCATGTAAGGATCAACACATGATCCCAACACTTTGCAAAACACATTTGCAAATGCCAACACATGCTCTAGGATCAAAACCATAATCTCTAGTTTATTTGCAAAACACATTTGCAAATAGAAAAATCATAAACTTTACTTAGCCTTGTGATGATCAACACATGATCACATCACAAGCTAAAACACCGATGCATGAGCTTTCACCTTTTGCAACACATGCAAAACTTAGCTCTATGCAAAAACCACATAGACCAAAATACATGAGCTATCTCCCTTTTTGCAACACATGCAAATCCATAGCTCTATGCAAAAATCAAATCAAGATTCAATAAGAAGCAAGCATGAGCTCCCTTATTTGCAACACGTGCAAATACTTAGCTCATGTAAGAACCAACCAATAGAGTGAGCTAGAGTGAACCGGATTGAGTTCATCAACACATGATAAAACTCAAGCTAAAATACTTAACCCCTCTTAATAGTACGGCACCTAACTAGCAACCCGGTCTCCCATCCAAACACCGAGACCAGTAAAAGACTAGGAATACATCCTTAGCCCTAGCTAGTTATACCTTTGCCTCTAGCACATCCACTTGGAGCTTTTATGATTTCCATCATCTTCTCTCCAAGTCGGGATCTTTGTCTTGTTCATCAACACATGATGAACTCCCCTTGTCTTAGCTTCGGGATCCTCTCTTGATGCTCATCAACACATGATGACGTCCTTTTCCCGTTCATCCATCTCAACCTTGCACTTAACCTATTTCAAACTCATTGAAAGTGTTAGTCCAAAACACATGGTTGTCTCAATCATCAATGCACTCCATTAACACATAATGGATACTCCCAAGATCCTTTGATCTTTTCCTTTGATGATTGACCATAACTCGAAAACAATTGATTGAAAGATTAATTGTGTCTTGAGTATACTAATGCAACTAATGCTTCGTATACTCAAGAGCTTTCGACTGCCTTAGGATCAACAAAGTGAAACATCAACACATGACTGTTCTTTGTTGATTGAATGGCAACCGAACACAATCTAAATTGTATTTAAATTGTCATGAGTATATATTAACTACACAAGTTAAATATGCTCAAACGATTGTTTCAAAGTCTTGATCCTTTATATGTTATTTAGTAATAAGACATGGATCAATACTATTGAAACAACAAGTTAAATTATAAACTCCCCCTAGATGTGTGCATTCATGTAATATATGAATTAGGAACATAATGCACATATTTGGACTAAAACAACGGAAGAGTTCATACTTTAACTCGAATCCAAAATATGCATTAAGATATCGTAAAATGAATATGAGTGCATACCTTGGGTTTTCTATTTTTCAATGAGATGAGACTAATCAAAGATATACTCAATAAAAGAGTTAGTCTCATAAAAGATTTATCATTAATTAACAATTGAGACTAATCAATATTATGATTATCAAAAGCGTCAGTCTCAATATTAGATTTGTCATTAACACCAAAACCAACTTAATGGAGCTTGAACTTTTAGGAGGCGGCGTCACGGAGGAGGCGGCGCTATTACATCCTTGTCAAGGAGGCGAGCGGCGCTCCACCGCTTGGTCCCACGACCTTGAGGAGGCCAGCCCGCTTTCCGTCCCACGCGAAGAGGCTCGACGGCTTCCTTCCGCTGGATCTGGTCCCGGCCGTCCTCGACCGGTCCACCTCGCCGTCGTCCTCTTCAACCTCGGCGCCACAGGATCGATTGGATCCGCAAGGTATGAACCCTTCTACAACAGAGGAATCTACCAACTTCTTGTGTTTTCAATGAAAGTAAAATCATATATATTTATTTAATATTTGGAAATCATCTTCAGCTATGCTTATGAAAAAAAGGAAGTAATGTTTGGGCTCATCACACCCATACATTGTCCCTTTCTTTATCTTGATGCATGAAGTCATTCAAGGGAAGAGAACAAACACACGTACAATCTCAAACTAGGATTAACTTTTAGTGGACACTGATGAAATTTCTAGGAATAAGAACATTCCCTGACTATTTGAGCTACAATTTGCTGAAAATAGTATACGATAAACATGCCATCAATTTGATCAGTACCAGTATCAAAAAGAGGGAAAAAAAAGTGACATGAACTCTATTAGTGAGTGTAGTGTTGCTTGAGACTGAATATCGTGCAAAAACTTGGGTTCCAACCTTTAAGAATTCTCATTGTAGGAATAATTGGTTGCTATATGCTCCAGGCCTCCAGCTGAACCGAAGCCTTGGCCAATAGGGCCTACCGACGAATGCCCACCTGTTGGCCGGAGAATGGGCGATGCAGGGCCCCGGTAGGTTGAGTAACTTGGTTGATGTGCATGTTTATCGTATACTATTTCCAGTGTGCAAATGACTGTTACAACATAGCCGTTGCAATATAGCCGTTAAGATGGCCATTAGAATAAATTTTAAATTTACGTATTTAAAAATAGCTGTTCGAATTTTTCGTAGTAAAAATAACAGTTGCTCATATGGCTGTTATGGAATATCATTATAATGTAGGAGGGAGAAAATAGAGAGTGGGATTTGAGAAATACTGTTGGAGAGGGAAGAGCAAGGTTTCAAAATTTGGTTTCGGAATAAATTTCGTCCCTGACCGGATCGCGAGATTTCGCCGAAATTTTGAAATTTCGGAAAAATTTCGGACGAAATTTGAATTTGAAAATTCAAATCCGGTCCATGCGGGAACGAAAAATCCGAAATTCGGCTGAAAAAACCCAAAATTTTGGGCGAAATACCCGAAATTTTGGGTTTTTTGCATCAGCAGAAAAGTGGTATAAAAGTTAACAAAAAATTTTGAAATTTTTTTGGAGGTTCTTGACACATTTATTCGGAGAGTTGTACTATCCTGATAAAACACTGACCGACAAGTTTTATCCGAATGAAAAATGGTACAAATCAAGTTATAAACTGTTGAAATTTTTTTAGAGAGTCCTGACATATTTAAGATATTGACATAAAAATTTCAGATTATTATGAAGTTTTTGGAATTTTTAAAAATTCAAACATTGGTACTGTCCTGATAAAACGCTAACCGGCAATTTTGAACCGAATGCAAAATGGTTCAAACCACGTTATAAACATTTGAAATTGTTTTTGCATGGTTATGATGTATCTCTAATGCTCTCATAAAATTTTCAGATGATGATCAAACAGTATGAATTTTTAAAAATTCAAACAGTACTGCCTTGTTAAAAGGCTTACTAGCAAATTTGAACAAAATAAAAAATTGTGTAAACTACATGAAAAACTTTTTAAAAATTTATATAATGGTATGGAGTCAATTATTAATCTCTTACAAAAATTTAGATCATAATCACACTCAAGAAAATTTATAAAATTCTGACAATATAACTATCCTAATTATGTTCATTCTGTTTTTGATTTTTCAAAGATAACAAATGAAGTTAAATTATTTTGAATTTTTTTATGAATTATCCTAAACTACTAAGGATAGTACCATAAAATTTTCAGCTTATTAACAAGCTTGTAAAATTTTATAAAAATCTGATAGTGTTTCTGCCAAAATTTTAAAATGTTTAAAAAATTCGGTTTTTCAACAAATTTTTGTAGGAGATGACTTTCCTAATGGTTATTGGACCAAATCCGGCCCTAAAAGTTTCAAAATCGGCAAAAAAAAAATGAAATTTCACCGAAAAAACCGAAAATTCGGGTTATTGTACCAATTTCAAATTTTTAATTTTTTTTGGCCGGTACTTTAAATTTTAGGGTGGTCCGAAATCTGAAATTTCGCCAAAATTTGGAACCCTAGGGAAGAGATATAGGAAAGAAATCTTTTTAGAGAATTGCATAGAGGGTATAGAGATCTAAATTTAGAGAACACTTCTGGAGATGATCTAAGAGTGTATCTTTTCTCATATTTTGTCATGGAGGTCCTCATGGTTGCTTATAATTGCTAGATATTACGTCATATGAAGGAAAAAAAAAACTTTCCTGGAAAAATAGTTCTTGTATGAACTTTTGTCTCGGACGATATAAAAGCCACCGAACAATAAAAATAAGTACACACATGCACGTTTAATGGAACAGCGTGGTTTCTTAGCGTATGTAGAGAACACGCATACGTATGTGTAGGCCTGTAAATAAGCCGAGCTCGAGCACCGCTCGAGTCGAGCTTGAATTAAGTCGAGCTTGGGCCTAAGCTCAAACTCTAGTAGGCTCGAGTTCGGCTCGAGTAAACTTGATAACAATAAACAATTCAATATGGATAATTTTTTAACAATAAAAAATACTTAAGCTCGAGCTCGGCTCGAGTAAACTCGATAAGAGTTAATATATAATAATATTTAATAAATAATTTGTAAATTTATCGGGCTACTTAAGCTATTTAAGCTCGGCTCGTGGAGCTCATGAGCTCAGGATCAAACTTGAGTTTAGCTTGTTTGGAGCTTGAACCGAGCCTAGACTGAGCTAAACTCGAGCTTTTTTATAGCCCTACGTATGTGTGCTTATAGTGTATAAGTGCACTATCGTGGATTATGTCGTCTTGTACCTAAAAAGATAAAGCCATCTTTTTTTTTTCAATATTCTGTTTGGGCATAGGAATTTCGTAGGACTTTCTGTAGCGAAACTTGTAAAATCCCACGTTACAAACGTGACCTCAGATGTATGAGTACAAGTTCATTGATCGAATGCGCACGTAATGTTTGTGTAGAAGGAAAAATTGGGTTTTATACCATGCAACAGAGGCATTATCTCTGTAATTTAGTGTTTATGAAAAATAGCTATGGCTTGAATAGCTTCTTCCAAGATAATTTCTTATTAAGTTTAAACCTACGGATGGAATAGTGCCTAGTTCAAGCCTCATATCAAGTTTACAAACATGACTTGCATTACCGCTGAGTCTCTTTAAAGCCGAACTCAATCTCAGTTTTGAAATACATGCATGTCATAATAATCTGTAAATTCGAGCAGACCTCAAGTTCACCAATATTCCCTGTAAATTAAATTTATGTTCCATTTATTCTCACTCAATCATGTTTTACTTGTTGGCCACATTATAGTACGAACAAATCGCAAAATCATTTGTGAGTGAAACCATGCCAAAAGTTATATAAAACAATATACCCAATGGCATGAAAGGAACAATTAGAAGAAAGAGGACATAGTAAGCAAAAGAACAATATAAAACAATATACCCAATGGCATGAAAGGAACAATTAGAAGAAAGAGGACATAGTAAGCAAAAGAACAAGAACATTTGTTCAAGGAAACTAACACCAAAGGTTTCAGTGGACACTAATATACGTCTCTGCATGCGTTTAGTAAACGGAGTTAGCAATAAAGGTTCCTTGGATACTTCATTTAGGAAAAAAAAAGATAAATCTGTTTTAGTTTTTTTAATTACGTAAATATTCTTGGTTGGTTCATGTAGTTAAAATAAGAACAAAATAATATGATTTTAAAAACAAAAATAAAACAAAGCAGCTATTGTATGTTTCTTGGAAATAATGTACTAAAAACAATACCGTCCTATTACAACCGTATTCTGTTTTTTTATTGTCGTTCTAAATAAATGTAATCAACTTTATAAAACTTTAACAGCTGATATACACAAATGTATATAGATTTATCAAACGAAAATGGTATGGCTAGAATTGTCTTAAAAAACCCTTCCATACCATTAATTTTTCAATATTTGTTTAGTAACATATCGTAGAAAAGTAATGATCGAAGGTGTACGTTGAAGACCGTATAGATATCTAAAATAACAAGTAAAAAAGACATAGTAATCCAAGGTAGGTTATTTGGCGGAACATGTACGGACACATATTAACATAATATATAACCGAAAATCAGCAGGCCTATCAGGCGCAAACCCGACTTCTGCCAACAATCGGGTTTCAAATTTCATTTTCGGTTCACGTGTCGGAGGTGAGCGAAATCCAAATTTCGGTGAAATCTCGGAATTTCAGACAAAATTCAAAAAAAATATTGAAATCCGGAATTTTTGAACTGACATTCGACCGAAATTACCGAAATTTTGTCGAGAAATGCTGAAATCTGATCAAAATTCAGCTGAGCTAAAAATAGTCGAAACAATCTTAAAACTTTTTGAAATTTTTTGTGGATGGTACTGACATATCAATAATATTTCCATAAAAAATTTAGATGATGATCAAGCTTGAGGAAGTTTTAAAAATTCTGACAGTGCTACTGGTAGCTTCACGATTTACTGTTTTACAATGTAGCGCTACAGTTTTTTTTCAAACAGAGAACGTAAGTAGAATTTGCTAATTTGATTGAGCCATTAAATCATGTTATAAATTTTTGAAATTTTTATAGAATGTTCCGCAAAGCATACCTAAACTACCATAAAAAAAATCAGATCATGATTAAATTTATGCGTTTTTTAAAAATTCTATCAATGCTACTAATGTATTTAAAGCGCCATTGATTTAGTTGAGTTGCTAAATTTGCAGATTCTTGAAAAGTTTGACAAGGGTCCTCATAGCTTTCCTGCGTTACCATAAAAATATCAGATTATGATCAAGCTTTTGCGATTTTTAAAAATTCTTACATTCCACCGACGCACTTATGATCAAGCTTCACGATTTACTGTTTTACAATGTAGCGCTACAGTTTTTTTCAAACAGAGAACGTAAGTAGAATTTGCTAATTTGATTGAGCCATTAAATCATGTTATAAATTTTTGAAATTTTTATAGAATGTTCCGCAAAGCATACCTAAACTACCATAAAAAAATTCAGATCATGATTAAATTTATGCGTTTTTTAAAAATTCTATCAATGCTACTAATGTATTTAAAGCAGTTTCGCTGATTTAGTTGAGTTGCTAAATTTGCAGATTCTTGAAAAGTTTCGACAAGGGTCCTCATAGCTTTCCTGCGTTACCATAAAAATATCAGATTATGATCAAGCTTTTGCGATTTTTAAAAATTCTTACATTCCACCGACGCACTTAAAACAAATTCGCTGATTTGGTTGAGCTACTAAATTTGTAGATTTTTTAAAATTTGTTACAAGGATGCTAAGTGTATATCTGAGCTACCATAAAAAAAATCAGGTTGTGATCAATCTTTTTGCGATTTTTAAACACTACGACAATTTGGCTTCTTTTTTGTGTGTTTCTGAATAATATTTCTTTTCTCTATTAGAATCTCTACCTGTCAGTGATTCTTTACGCCCGCAGTAACATGCAAACCTACCTAAATAAAAGGATCATGATCAAATTTGTGTGATTTTTAAAAATACCAGCAATGCTACTAATACATGTGTATTAGTTTAGCTGATTTGGTTATGCTGCTAAATTTGTGAGTTCTTGAAAAAAAATTAGTGTCCTGAAAATATGCTTATGCTACCATACAAATTTCAAATCATCATCAAGTTTTTTTGTTTTTTTAAAAGGCGATGATCTTGCTAACACACTTTAAGTGGCTTCAATGGTTTAATTGAGTGCTAAGTTTGTAAATTCTTTAAAAAATTTAGAATGATCCTGAGCACGCCTTAACTACGAGAGGAAAAAGATTTTCTTTCTCAATCAAAATATCTTCTCAGGTCGACCATTCCTTTCGCCCATGGCAACGCGCGGGCCCGGAGAGCATCTAGTTTTTGAACTTTTAGAGAAGAGTGCCGAGGCAATGCTTAAGCTCTCATAAAAATTTGGGATCATGATCATACTCCAGTGAATTTATAAAATTCTTACAATGGTACTGTACTATTTGTGTTCCTTGTGTTTTGATTTTGAAAGATAACAAATGAAGTTCAATGCATCCGTAGATTTGAATGAGCAAACAAAAAATGTTCAATTTTTTTTAAAATTTTAGAGAAGGGTTCTGAGGCAATTATTAAGCTCTTATAAAAATTTTGGACCATGATCACACTCGTGAAAATTTATAAAATTATGACAATGTTACTTTCTCAGTTTTGTTTATTCTATTTTTGATTTTTTAAAGATAACAAATGAAGTTAAATTCTTTTAAAAAATTTCTGTATGATTCTACACTGCTAATGATAGTACCTTAAATTTTTAGAGCATTATCAATCTTGTAAAATTTTATAAAAAAACCGATAGTTTTTCTATCAAAATTAAAAACAGTCTTAAAAATTCGGTTTTTCAACAAATTTTCATGGAATATGACTTTCTTAAGGATTATTTGGCCAAATCCGGTCGAACAGCCCAAGATTTCGATGAGATTTGATGAAATCTCTGTAGCATTTTCAATTTTTTTAAACTTTTTCATCGGACAGGATTTTGTATCCTGTCCCCAACCGAAATCCGAGATCTTGCCGAGCTCTCACGAAATTTCACCGCGAATTCATTCCATGCTAGCAACAGAGATGCAAACTACATGAACAAAAGGTGGTTGGTCATTTGTTCGACCACAGAAAGCTAGCGACATGTAGACGAGTTAATTTTGTCATTTGTGCGATTATAGAAAAGAATTGTAGAACTAATGCCCAATAATAAAAGTCGACAGACACTGTTCACTTTTATACGTATGTGTTCAAAGTATTATTCATGCAGCGGAACTTCTCTAGAATGACATATATAATAATTAGTGGTGGCCAAATGGACAGCCCGACTCAGCCCAACACGACCCGAACGCGACACAGCCTGAATAGACATGGTCTATTTAGACTCGGCTATTAAATGGACCGCGTAGTGCGGTCCACGGGTCGAGATCATGGTCTAAGAACGGTCTGGGTGACTGATGGGCCGAGGCACAGGTACAAACGGGCCGACGGGCCATGCTAGACCACGGTAGGCCTGTTTGACTTGCAAAATAAAAAAATATTTTAAAAATATATATATAGAAATATAGAAAATAGTAAAATTTTGAAAAAAACTGGAGAAAAATTTTAGAAAAATCTAGAATAATTAGAAAAACTGAAATTAATGTAGAAACTTTTTAAAAATCTATGTAAATTAGGAAAAACAAAAAATATGAAATAAAATTTTAAAAGGAGACAAATAGTTAGAATTAAATAATGAGCTTTATTAATATTTAGCTGTCTAGTTAAAAACTTTGCCAAGTAAAAACTCAATATGAGAAAACCTTAGCAAAGAAAAAATAGTACTGCCTATAGCTCAGTGATACAAGAAAAAGTGAAGATTACAATTATTATTCCCAATTATCTAGATAAAGATTTTTAAATGTTGCCGCCAGCCCAATATATTCTATAGTGTGTTGAGCTTGTTGATCAGCTTGTTCCCAATCTTTCATAGTGAGAAGTATTTTCACCATCTCACTTGTCAGATTTGATCTTCTCTTCTCGATTATTCTTTTGGATAGACTGAAAGCAGACTTCGAAGAAACCGTGGATACAGAAACTGTTAACACATCTCGTGCTAATATGGAAAGCATCAGATATATTATCTTGTACTCGTGCCACCACTGCAAAATGTTGAAGCTCTCCTCTTGCTACTTTTGATAGTTGACAGCGCTGTTGTTGAGATAGGTAGCTAGCTCCCCACCACTTGTTGTATCAGAATTTGACGTTGTCGTACTCGAACTCCTTGAGGTAGAGCTATGTCGGGACCCGAATTTGCAAATTCGGACCCTCTGTGTATACCGCACTAGTCCAGGATCACGCTAGTGCACACAGGCGCAACATAGATGCTATCATAGTCGTACACAGCGAAATATAGCATAAACTTCAATGATTAATAATAACTGTTGTCTTACATGAATAATGCCTCACAGGGCTTAAATAAAAAGTATCAATGAAAAGCAGCGGAAATAGAATAAACGCAGTGGCGCTCCAGTTCGCCACAGGCAACTGATGAGGCTCGGACCCTAAGCATTCGCATCCATATAATCCTCCTCCACGAAGGGCGTAGATTCCTCCTCTTCTGAAGTTGTTGTTGTTGGGGTGAGTACATAAAGCACTCAACAAGTTGTGCACAATAATGCAAGTCTAATATTCTATATGCTTGGCTTAATCCAAAGGAATGGCTAATATGGCTATTTTGCGAGAAGCATGACATTTAACAAGAATATAGTAAATAGATTGGAAAGCGATAAAACAAATACGATAATTAATAAATTGACATTTACGAAGTAACCAAGTTTCTCAATCCTAAATTATTTTCCACTTTCCATGGCACCTTGCCATCCCAATAG
Source organism: Otatea glauca (assembly GCA_036346275.1). NCBI lineage: Eukaryota > Viridiplantae > Streptophyta > Magnoliopsida > Poales > Poaceae > Otatea > Otatea glauca. The sequence goes on from CM070713.1 coordinate 15,838,483, forward strand.
GTTTTTGTTTAACAAAAGTCTAACCCTTAACTGTAATTCCCGAGCATTGCCCAATACCGTGAGCACGGCTATTCGAATAGATTGTACACTCTGCAGAGGTTATGCACTTTACCCACACGATACAACCAAACACCACCAAGGCGAGTGATCGTAACAAAGCCTTTACAATGCTACACCTAGACCCGATCTTGCTCGCTAAGGTTTCAACTTTGAAGGGTTAAACCACCACAACAGGCCCCTCTTGCGCCATGTGAGTTAAACCGTAACCGGGACTCACTATTCACCACGACAAGATGAAATCTAGGTTTCACAAATTATTCACTAAATTTGTCCCATTCCGGACATGTGGTTGCAAGAAGGACTCGGGTCAAAGGCTTGCAGGTTAAGTCCTTAAAGTGATTAAGGCAAGACTTCCACATACCCCTACCATCCACGGCCCACCTTGGCACACTGCCCTGCCACTTGCCCCAATCTAAAATCATTACCACCCACTTGATTACCAAGCACCACATGCCATCAACATTTCAATCTAGATGTGTGACCTCCTCGCCACGACAACTTGATATCACGGTCGCGACGACACATGACACACCAATTCATAAACATTGTTCCATATTCCATTAGTCAAGATTAAGTATCAACATTCGGACACATGTGATGACGTGGCATGGCTAAGCAATCTATGACGGTCTAACTAGCCCAGGTTGATTATCAATATTAACCAACTATAATTCCACATCCTAGGGTGACAAATAGATCATGGCATAAAATTGGCAAGGTATGATTTAATTCAAATAGGCATATTATCTAATTCCCAGATTAATTGAAATCATTTATACACATAAAATATCATGCATAAAGTTTAAGAGACAAAATAGCAATTTGGTGAAAATTAGGTGCAACATGATCAAAGCACAACTTGCCTTGGAGTAGGTGCTGGTCTTGCTCTGAGCTTGGGTCTTGAAGCGATGAATCTTCCTCGGATCACCGAGCGGTTCAACGTCTCACGTGAAACGATGCCAAAATAGCAAATAAACACCAAAACAGAGAGCAACCAAACTTCAAAAATAAAATAAAATTCACCAATAAATAGATCTTGATTTTACAAATTTTTAGAAATTTGAATCACTCAAATTCGAGTTAAAATGCAAAAGATATAGCCTTTTGAAGTTTGAATAAATACTGAAAATACAGAAAATAGAAAAACCGATTTTTCCGAGTTATTTTTCTATTGGAAAAGATCTTTATTGCGCAATGCTGACGTCAGCCCTGGCCCGAGCCAATCGAGCATCGACCGTCACCTCGGCGCCTGAGACCGGTCCACGGAACCGCCTCACAGTCCACCGTGGGACGCGGCTCATGGCGCCTCGCATCACGTGCGGAAACACGCGGCGCGCATCGACCGGCTGCAACGCCGCCGAGCCGATGCTCGACACGCGGCGTACATCGGCGATGATCCAGCGGCTAACGCTCTAACGCACACGCGGCGCGATCTCAACAGAACAAAACGATCCAGCGGCCGATGAAGCTTCCCGCGAAGATGGCGGACGGCGGCGATGCAGCGCCGGAGCGGAGGGAGCGACCTCCCGAGCAGCGTTTGGCGCGACTCGGCGAGATGAAGTAGCTACCGTCGCGGCTTGACGCGGCGAGCGGATCTGGAACCGATTCGACGAGCGGCTCGGCTCGAGAGCGCAAACTAAAAAAACCACCGGCGGCGCTTCGAAAAAGCTGCGGCGAGCTCTATTGCACGCAGGCGACAGCGACTTCGGCGGCGAAGGCTAGCATGGCGGATGCGCTCGGGATGGCGATCCTCGAGTGCGGTCCACGCTTTAAATAGCCACAGTGAACGCCCGAAAAGGTAACCCTAAAATCACGCTGGCGGCGGCAAGCGGCGGCGGATTCGGAAACCGAATCGGAGACGATGACTGCGGTCCGTCCGATCTGCGATGAGCGGCTACGATTAGATCCGAAGCGATACGATCCGATCCGCTCCTTCCAAATCCAGCGGCGAGATCTAAACTTACCAAAACAACGCAAGGAATCCTCGCGCATGATCTTGATCCAGCGGTAGAAAGGCGCTAGGGTTCAGCGAAGGAGCGGTAAATCGATGATCGGATCCAACGGTCACACGCTGGCGGCGGCGCTGGCGGTGACGGGCCGACCGCGATGGGCGCGACGCATACGGTCTTTGAGCTTGGCCCGAGATTGTTCCAAGATTTTCAAAAGCTTTTGATTTAAAATAATTCCCGAAATTAGATTAATTCATTTAAGGCAATTAAAATATCGGGAAAAATCAGGAAAATTCTCATAAATACTTTGGGACATTACGAGCTCAAATAAAATATTTTTGGTAAAACTTTATATTAACTTTATCTATATATACATTTAGTTTTCACTAAAGGTTCAATATATAATTAAAATAAATTCAAATAATTTACGGAAAATCCAATAAATTCAGAAAATCACCAAAATGCACATAAGTGAAATTATAGGCCAAATTTTTGGGATGTTACAAGCTACCTGCATCCCATATTTTTTTCCCACATAGTTTTCTTCTTACGTGTTGTAGGTGTTGATGGAGTTCACTGCATGCGAACACCAGCAAATTTTTAATTGTACTTAGCATAAACTTGAGGTAATTTAGCACGAATATTTGAAAAATAACTAGAATAATCAGTACCCACCGCATCACTTAGGAGTGAGAGAGCATTAGCAAATCCTCGAACTTTAGCTTTAGGATCTAAAATAAATGCAAATACCTTCCTAGTTCTTTCTACACCGCCATATCTCGTATCCCTACAATGACATGTGGGTCCTGCGTAGCCTACCCGCTAGTCGATACTAGGGTGTGGCGAAGCGAATTTCCAGTATTAGGAGAAAAGCGGAAGCGAGTCTTTTTGAAGCGAAGTCTTTTTGAAAGCGAAGCGGAAAGTTTTTGGCGGAAGCGAAGCAGCGGAGAGCCATTTTTGTCGGAAACGGAAACGGAATCGAAAATTCCGTATAAGTGAAACCGGAAATTCCATCGGAAACTTGGCCCACTTGGCCCAAAAAGGAGAATGGAGAATTTACATTTATTTTCGAATTAAAATAATTTGAAATACAAATGGCTTTATAGAAAATATCAAATAGAGTTCAAAATTCGAAAAAATCTCAAAAATACTTTGGAACATTTTGAACCAAGTAAAATTATTTCTAGCATAATTTTAGCTTCATTTTTCATGAATAAATTAATTATATAAATCTAAAAAATAGCAAATTGCATTTATAAACTCCAGAAAATCCAGGATAAATCCTCAGAAAATCATAAATGAACATTGAACAATAATATGCAAATTTAGGGCATTAAATCTTTATAGTTGGAGGAGCAAGAGGATGTCGATGATAATGATATGTAGCAGGATATGATAGTCTGATTTAGGGGACAAATAGCGAGCCTTCAAATGACAAATTTGAGAAAAAACTTTCTAGTGATAGCAATGAAAATAACATTGTTCTTGTATCAGCCTTTGAGGTGAAATGAGTTACATTATTTTTGCGGTCATGTATATTGTGATCATGTACTACGTTCTTGTGGAATTTTCCACTTTGTTTAAATATCCACTCCGATTCAGTTCGCATCCGTTTATTATTATTCGTTTTCGTATCCGTTTACAGGGTTTCGATTTCGTTTAATTCTGGTAAAAGATGTGAAAACGGAAACGGAACGATCATTTACCGACCGTTTCCGTTCCGTTTTCATCCCTAGTCAGTACAGCCTCATGGAATGCGTGGCTCTGTCGGATCGTGGTCCCTGACCCCCGGTCATGCGTGACGCAACGCGCACCCGCCCTAGCGCCCTGAGGTGGGCCCGGCTTCTGTTTCCACCCGTGGCTGCCACGCGGGCCCAGCGCGCCGAGCGAGGGCTGGTCGCGGCGGCGTTTGCGTCGCTCTCTCGGTGCCTTTGGTTTTCCTGCCAAGTGGGGCCAGATGACGTGTCGCCTCCTGGGCCCCGTTGGGGAATCCTTGGGCTCTCCCCCACAGATCTTTTGTTTCGTGACCTCCTATGGCCCCTCTGAGTCACATCACATACCTCCAAGTTGCATCCAATTGGAACGTCTGCAGATTGCTTTCTTTATACATTCTTTTCTTGTTTTAAGAAAAGAAGCTGAGTCCAATAGATGCTAGTACCCATCGTAAAAAAAAAGTAGAAGAAAAGATCAATGCGATTTTGTATTGTAAAAAAGAAATAGCATATAGTTAGATACACTTCTATCCCTTCATCTAAGTTTATAAGGCATATTTTTTTAGCATATAAACCAAAAAGATTTTAAAAATAATTAGATTACCTTTAATTATTATCACTAAGCACTAATATATTTAATGTATGTATATAGAGAATATGAAGTAAAGATGGATATATTAAAGTTATACCGGGAACATCACATTTTGCATTGAATATAAAATACACCTTATATTTATATAAAATTATTAAAAAAATAAGCATTATAACTTAGACTGAGCGAGTATTTCACTCGGCTCTTCGGCTTGCAAAGTACACCTTCATGGGCAGTTGATAAATTGTTACAGGGATTGTGACCCAGCCGGCCGTGACAGTATCTCCCTCCAATTAATAAACGACCGGTAGGATCAACGACCGCAAGAACCACTCAGAGAGTATATAAATGTTCCCTTCCTTTTCATGGTGATCGATCGATCGATGCTAATAATTCATGAAATTTCCTCCAAATTATAAATTGTTGCGTCCTCGTAGGATTCGATCACTTGTTAAACTTCGCGACGTCTTTTCTATCCTTGTTTTTGTCGTAGGCATTCGCTCACCCTGCCTAGCTTGCACTTCAAAGATGACGAGACGACGATGTTTAAATGCATGATCGTTGTAAATCATGGGCGTACGTGTGGACGACTAGCTTTGGCCTCAAGTTAACACTTGACACGATCGATACCATTCTTTAATTGATGATGACTATCTAGCATGCATGATTCCAAAAGCACCGCGGATCTTTCGATTGTTAGGTTCTAGCTTACCCCGCATTAAGATTTCATTTTTTTTAATGTGATGTATGATGACTTAATTTGGGCCTTTCTGTTGATGCCAGAGATCGATTTGTCGGAGCAAAAACAAAAGGTTGTTCCTTTTCGATGCAATGCACGGTGTTTCCTCATTGAACAGACTATAATCTCATCGTCGCCGGCTGCTCGTCACTGGCGAAGGAGGAGGAGGCCGGGTGAAGCGCGTGTGAGGGAGAAGAAGGAAGGTGGTGAAGGCACTTGGTGTGACAGAAGGCTGGGAATAGGTGAACTGGTGAAGCTCGGGAGGTGGTAGCTCGCTCCTCCTAACAAGGAATCAGTAGCTGCAAAGCATTTTCCTTGTTTTTAATTAATGCTAAGAAAACTTGCAAGGAAAATGCCTAGTAAAGTTGAGTGGAGCTAGCGATGCAGCGGTGCGAAGTGATCAATGCCTGCACCGTGGGATGGATCATGGGTGAATGGTTCATTGCACCAGGACGCTGTCGTCGGACGTCGGTTGACACCACGGGCAGATTCGATGAAACATGGTTGGCTATAGTAGGTTGTTTCTGCTTTGTCGTCGATATATGGACGTGTGATCTATGACTATGACGCCCAACAACTTTTGATGTTTCAGTTTTACTGGGCTCGCGTATTGCAACATTTACCCATAATTTCACATCACAATAGCCATAATTTCATGTGACAATTTTACTGTTACGCACAACGGTCGATGTTGACCAATTAATCAAAATCCCCTAAACACGAGATCAAAACGAAGACACAAGATGTAGTTCCATAAATCTTTACTTTTTATTGATATTTTCTAATAGTGTACAGTGTGACCTTATACTCTCACTTATTTAATGGAAGAGGAAGAGATTTGTCTTGCGGGCCAAGTATGGATCTAAAGCAATCTACCAGAACTCTTAGTTCTCATTAGAAACTCACATAAATTCCTTTAGAAAACTTTCAGTAGTCCATTTATAAAAGTGTCCATATATATATATAGGAATTGCTAAAAATCTATCATCTGTTTTTTCTTTGATTTGATCACTTTTTGTCTATCCGATCTGCATTTAGATAGGTGATTTGAATCATTTATTTTCTATTAGGGTTCACCAATCCCATTTTTCTTTGTCTAGGTTAGAAAAATTATTTTTTATTTTTCTCTGCATAAAAAGTGGTATGTATTGAGAGAGAAAAATTTGACCGATTTGACCAAAAAAATCGGTCAAATGTTAAGTAGATATTCCCATATATATATATATATACACACACACACATATACATACATATATACATACATATATATATACACACACGTACATACATACATACATACATAGGCAACATATCCAGTGAAAACCCTCCTTATCGTGAAACCCACGTGTACAAGTTTTGAAAAAAATCTCAAAAATTACCATACTTAGGAGAAGTGAGCTTCTACAATCTTGCAAAATTTTAAGACCAAACTCAATCGCGTTTCAAAGATGTAAAAAGAAAAATTCAGCTTGAATAGTGATTTTTCTTGTTTAGCGATATTCATTTATTTGTTAGTCTAAATCTTTTGTATTTCAATATTCCCTATCTCTTGCTACTCAGGGGATAGGAATACTTAGGAGATACATGTTGGATCATGTTCGTCTTGGCATAACTACTCTTAATTTGTGCAATTAATGCATGTTGTATTATCCTCATAGATAATCGTAAGGATTTTATCCACCTCTATACCACATGATTTTTTTGGATATGATAATTCAATCTTCTAAGCTAAATGCACTCAGGAGTTGTCTCATATAGTGCAATTATCTCGGAATAATTAGTTGACGTAGCAACTATTGACTACTTTACTGGTTTCCAAGAAATCATAATTCTTTCGCTTAGAAAGATATATCCAGTCTGAAATTTAACATTATAGGGATTATACAAAAATAGTCAGCAACAGAGTAACAACTTATTTTGGTATGTTGACATGTAAAAGAGTTCAAAATCCACCATACCTTTTAGATGCCTTAGAGGCTTAGAATGTGTTTAATTCCAGTCCAATACCTCTTCATAGGCTCAGAAAATATATCTTGCCAAATAATTTATTGCAAAAGCAATATCATGCTTAATAAAATTGTCAAAGTATGGAAGTACACAAATAGCACTTAAATATGGATTCTCCAGTTCCAACACATCACCATCTTCTCGTCTAGGATCATAAGGATCTTTCTTCTATATCCAATGTCAAAACAATCATGGGTAGCTATGCTATAGTGCATATATAACTGCATGCACCACTATATATGCAGTGGTGATCTCTGATCTGGATGGGAACCAGCTAGCTACTGAGCAGCCAATAATGTGAATTGCATGATTTGTCATAACCGTGATATTTTAGTTTTCTTTTTTAGGGTCTATTTCATATGCGCTCGAAAATTCATCAAATCATAGTCACTGAACCATTGGATTTTGATCCAAAAATCCAAATCTCTCCTCCACTCCTGTATATTTTGCTCTCCACCCTCTAATCCTAACCCTTTTCCATCCTCAGCCACCAGTACCATCTCACCTCCCCTCACGTCACCTCCCACTGCCTTGTCGGTGCCACCACCGATGCTGGCAAGGCCTGTTGGTTAGCTCTCCCCCTCCTGCCTCTGTTGCCTCCTAACCTCTTCATTTCTCATCGCCCCTACCAACTGCCGCTACCTCGTCGCTCCGCCGCCGTGGCCACTCCAGTCTAGGGGTAGGCACATATAAACCGAAACCGAAAAATCGAACCGAATTAACTGATTTTTGGTTTTCGATTCGATTTTATTTTAATGGTATTCGGTTTTGGATTTTTGTTCGGTTTTTAACCTTCAGAAACCGAAAAACTGAATCTGTGTACATAGTCTCGCATCGCAAATTGGCACAAACCAGAAGCTCGCCCAAAACAAAATGCCTCGTCGCCTCCGCAGCGTTGTGATCCCCATTTCTGCCTCCTCCGAACCTGATGGTGTCTGACCAGAGCTCGCCCGCTGCGTGGAGTCCTTCGTCCGCTAGGCCACTGCATCCCACATGGAGCAGCCGACGGGATATCGGTGGAGGACGTGATGCGCCAGCTCGAGGCGCAGCTCGGCGTCGACCTCTCCCCCAAAGTTGCCGCTCATCCACGACATCCTCCTCACGCTCCTCGCCCTCGCCCCGTCGTACCGCTTGCGCAGCCCTTCCCGTAACCCGATGGCGCGCAGCTGCAGAGGCAGCAGCAGATGGCCGCGGCCTCAGTGATCTTGACGGGGGAGAGTCCGCGTGCCACCGCCGCGACGCCCGCCGGTTCGAAGAAGGACATGTGATGCTTCCTACACTTCTTTCCCAGTTCAATTTTTTTCCTCCTTCGAATTAGGGTTTGGATTAGATGTCATGTGTGCTTGGCGCGCCTGCTCGTGTGCTCTTCACTACTACAGAAAAGCTCATCACAGACGGTTCAGAATCCTCATCACTGACGGTTTTGTGAACCGTGCGCAAACATGTGTCGATGATGAGAAGACATATCTGAGCGGTTTTGAACCGTCGGTAAAAATAATATCGAGACGGGTCTATCTACGAACCGTGCTGTGATAATCTTTTCTCTTAGGCGGTTCTAAGATAGAACCGTCTCTAATGATAAGTAATCACAGCGGTTTTAATTAGAACCGTCGTGAAATGGTTTTCCTTCTAACTCTCTTGGCGAACTTCCATGATTAGTATCGATGTTGAAATTTTATTCACCTTATATATTTATGCATTGACATTTTATAAGACACAACTAATAATAGATTTTGCAATTCAATATCAAAACATCCTAGATGCATTGAGGCATGACATGCGATGAGAAAAATCTACGTGGTACTCTAGATGCAATTCGTCACGCAATTGCATTTAAATGACATGATGCCTCTAGAGTACAAGAGATTTTCTCATCGGACAATTTGTTGCCTCAATGCATCTAGGATGTTTTGATATTGAATTGCAAAATCTATTATTGGTTGTGTCTTGTAAAATGTCAATGCATAAATATCTAAGGTGAATAAAATTTCAACATCGATACTAATCATGGAAATCGCCAAGAGAGTTAGAAAAAACATTATTTCATAAGTTAAGGCCAGATCACCTTACCACAAATATGATACCACAAATATGATAACAAAATATTTCATAGTTCGGGTAACAATACATTAATTAACAAAATATGATATATACCACAAATATATCAATAAGTCTTGACTAGAAACCACATTATTTCGTAATTCAAACAAGAAAACCTTATAGTTTTTCATGTCTTCCATCATATGTGCCATAGCTTCCGCAATAGAGGCTTCTCGGTTCTCTTTGAAGTTTCATAACTCGATAAAGATGCGATTTGCTTGACACCAATAACCGATTGATCTTGATCATATCTCTCAATCCCTACAAATTAAAAGCGATTATGTTGTTGTGAGAAGGACGGTAACCACATTGAATTGATTACTAGAAACCTTCATATTACCTCTATAAGCTTAGCTTTAGCTTCTTCCACTCTGTATTAAGCTCTGCGTTCCTTCTTGATGAGTGTCGTGTTAAGGGATTTGATATCTTGCAAGCGAACATCCATGTCTTTCAGTTCTTGTTTGATCTCACAAATCTTTTACATTATCTCAGATTTCCCCTTGGTTGTTCGATCGCACTTGAGTTTTTGTTTAGTTTCTAACAGCTTTTCCATGTCTTTAATTACCATAAATATATTATAATGAATTAGGTGTTTACTTGATTACAAGGATGCAAGATAGAGATGTACGTACATAAGTTTCAAACATATTATCACCTAGTATAGGCACAAAAGAGGCATTGAACATTGAATACATAGTAGCTCCAAAACATCAATCCTTGTGTGATATAACAAGTTTAATGTTGAATTCTAGATTATATGAATTTTATGTTCTTATATATATAACTCAAGTCTAGCTAGCAAACTAATGAGGCATTAAAGCTTGCTAAGCTATATATATCTGACTTGCTAAGAATTTTATATTTGACCTCTCATGAATCCTATATATCCAGTTTTGTTCAACCATCATGAATCGCCTATATACAGCCTAGCTCATTCCTTCTAAACATTATTCATAAACATCATTAATTCACAAACTCAAAATGGTTTCCCTAGTCAAGCATATCGGTTTCCCTAGTCAAGCATTTGAGCTACAATTCTTTAGTACGTACAACCTCAATCTTTCTAAACATCATTCACAAAGATTATTCACAAACATCTTCACAAACATCATTCACAAATGTCATTTACAAACACAATAACCTAGTCAAGCATATCGGTTTCATACGTACAACTCACCGACGGAGATGAGGAGGAGGTGCGCGCTCGCGGATGAGGAGGTAGCCGATGGGGAGGAGGAGGTGCTCATGGACGAGTGCTCGCCCGACGGGAGGAGGAGAAGGAGATGCTCGCCGACGGGAGAAGTAGGTGCTCGCGAAAGTCGTCGGGAGGAGGTCGCGAGAAGGAGGATTGCCGGGGCTAGGGTTTGCGGAGGCAACGCATGGATTTGGCGCTACAAATTCTATTGGTATGGCTATATAGGGTCTCGGGTCATATCACGACGGTTCCTAGTTAGAACCGTCTATGATATTACCTTATCACTGACAGTTCCTAGTTAGAACCGTCTATGATATTACCTTATCACTGAGCGGTTCCTAGTTAAAACCGTTAGTGATATGATCACATCGACTTTTAATTAGAACCGGCTGTGATATGATTGGCGGTTCATAAATAGAACCGTCAGTGATTAAATCACTAACGATTACACTAGAGAACCGTCGTGATATTGTCATAATGAGCGGTTTTTGAAACCGTGCGTGAAGAGGAGTCTAATATAAACCTTTACGTAGTAGTGCTTGTAACATGGCGTGGCCAGCCCCAGAGCCCCCAAGACTCGACATCATGGCCTGTAGAGACGATCCACAGCGGATCGAACCGAGGGTGGAGGCGGATTGAGGATGGATTTGGGTCAAGGTCATCTGGGGGCTTGATTTGGTTTGGCTTATCATCTGATAATTCGGTTGACCGAAAATCAAATTAACCGAACCGAATTATTTCGGTTATTTCGGTTCGATTTTGAATTTATTCGGTTCGGTTTATAGTTTTCAAAAACCAATTTTTTTTAAACCGAAGAAACCGAATTAACCGAATGCCCACCCCTACCCCAGTCTCCCTCTAAGCCCGAGGTCACCGATGAACCTGAGCCCTAAACGGGCGAACTGTGACCTAATTCGTTGGCCGCTGTCGCCACCATCCGTTGTCCTCGGATGATGACATTGTCGGATAGGATGAACTGCACAAATCATGACGCAAAATCCAACGGTGAGGAAATTGACCGTGACTTTTGACATTTTCAGCCTCGTGTGAATTAGCAAACCCATTTAGTTTTTCCCTCTTGTTTTTCGAGATATTGGCCCCTTTGGGACAGACTATGGTAATCAGATTTTGGATTCTAGGAGAATCAAGTGGGTGATAACCGATTTTGCATACAAATTCTGCTTCTGATTGTGGAAGTGGATTTTGGGAAGCTTTTCCCACAATCAGAAGTAGAATTTGCACACAAAATCAGAAGCTATCACCCATCCGATTCTCTCAGAATCTAGAATCTACACTATCATAATCTGTCCCAAAGAGGACCATTGTCCTAGCAAAACCAATATAAACCGTAACTTATGAGGTCAGCCAACTCTGTAAGGAAAAAGGGGGCTAATTTCCAAGAAAAATCGACACGTTTGACCGCTATCACTGGCACAGTCTGTGTATCTACTGGAGTTTTTAGTCAGTCACAACTCAGAAGACAGGCAATCGTAGCAGTCATCCATGCAACGCAAGCAACTTGACAAGTGTAAGTATTCATAAAGTTGGTGACAAGTTTCCAAACAATGAGCAACGATACCTAACCACAGCATAAGTAGGAAACAGGAAACGACATCCTTTGGACACGTTCATGTCGGAGAATATACGCTGTGAGATCCCAAACGGAACTGAAGATCCCAAACCGATCGAGCGTCGTTTTCCCGCTCGACGTGGAATCTACTCACGATGCATGTCTCTCGTCGCGACGATCGAGTGATCAAATCGCAACTAACACAAGAGCACATGGCTGCACGCATGCATGGCAAAGATCGGGCAATTTAACGGTAGTTCCCATTTCCACGACTGGAGTCGATCGACCTGATGACCAGAAACCACAAGGGAATGAAGGAAAATGACTTTGGAATCTAAGCAATCCCAGGGAGCTACAAGGCTAATACTGAGGTAGGATGACCTTAGATAAATATTGCATAATTTTTGCGAGTTTAAATGCCTGTGGTACAATTTTACTCTAGTACGATCCAAACAAGAACTGCTGTCATATGTTGCAATTCTCTGTTGCCATCGTGGATTAGATTTCCAAACATGACCTGCAACATGGAAATAGACCCATCACTACTACAGAACTGGGCATCACAACCGGCCTATTAGAAGTGGTTTGGTGCGAACCCGTTGTGATCTTCGCACCAGAAGCGGTTCGTTGGCAACGGTCCGGAGTGGGCTTTCAGAAGCGGTTGGAAACACGAACCGCTTCTGAAGGTTGCGTTCTAGAAGCGGTTCTTTTCTCAAACCACTTCGATTTTGAAGCGGTTTGAGAAAAGAACGCTCTAAACATAACCTTTAAGCGGTTCGTGTCCCCAACCGCTCGAAACCCTCCCTGCAGCAGCGCATTTAAACCCTTCTTCCTCCATGGGCGCAGAGAGTGCGAAGGCGATCGAGCAGAGAAGGCCGACCAAGCGCTATTCTTGGGGAGGTGTTGTACAAATTTTTAATTGGAGGTGATTAGCTCTAAATTAAGTGTTTCAAAGTTAGTAACATCATGTGAACATCCTTCTCACCTAGATATTGCTATTTTTTTCAATGGATGTGTAGAAATCTTGAACTTTTTAAGCATTATCGAAAATTTGTTTTCCGTGCCTTGTTTTTGTTGTTGTATGAAGATGTAGGGTGGAGATCTAGTTCAAAATATGACATTACAAGGTAAAGGTGATTGGAAGCTTTAGATCTAGGTGGTTGTTAGCTTTAGAATCTTAAATATCACAATATTGGGAGAGATCTAGGTACAACATTGCAAGGAAGTAATTATTGGTGTATGAAATAAAATAGAAAAACATGTAGAAGGATAAAAAATAATTACAAAGGTAGGAAAGGATACAAAATAATTAGAAAGGTAGGTCTTTAATTGGATGACGGTGTAGGTGGAGTTTTTTTTGTTGGGTTTAAATGTTACGAAATTTAAGTTAGGTTATAATTTTTCTAACGGAATTTGTTATAATTTTTAATGAAATTATAACTTGGTATAGATGAATCGGCAATGGATGTACAATGCGGACCGTCGCTCGAGAGAGTTCATTGATGGCGTGCGAGCTTTTCTCGATCACGCGTTGCATTCTTGCCTCGAGCGACTTCATATGTTGTCCGTGTGTAGATTGCAAGAACGAGAAGGAGCACTCCAGCGATGGCAAGTTATGAACCACTTGATCATGAGAGGTTTTATGCCAAACTATCGTGTTGGACCAACCATGGCGAAGTTGAGGTGATTAGCCGGAAGGCGATGAAGAAGGCGAGGAAGAGGAAGATGGATTCAACGATATCCCGGACGACACGCAATCTTGTTCCGTGGAAGAAACACTTGGTGACTTTGGTGATGATGAGCTAGACCAGATCTTTGCGTGGCGGAGAGGAGACTACGGATGAAAGACGGTTCGAGAAGTTCCAGCGCATGTTAGAGGACCACAGAACTCCTTTGTACCCAAAGCGTAGGCGGGGCCACAAAAGCTACGTACACTGCTGGAACTCATGCAATGGAAGGCTAGAAATGGTGTGTCGGATAAGGGATTCGATGAGGTGTTATCACTCGTAAAGAAGTTGCTTCTAGAAAATAACACTCTGCCGAATCTACATATGAAGCCAAGCAAGTCGTCATCCTTTGGGATTGGAAATACGAAGATACACGCATGTCCTAATGATTGTATCTGTATCGTAATGAGTATGCCGATTTGGATGTTTGTCGGTGTGCGAGAGAATCACGGTATAAGGTGAAGCGTGGCGATCCAGTGAAATAGATGGGGCGTAAGAAGAAGAGACCTCGGCTAAAGTGTTGTGGTATTTCCTGTGATCTCGATTGAAGCGTATGTTTGCTAACAAAGCGCATGCCGGATGATGCGTTGGCACAAAGAAGAGCGTAAGGGCGATGGGATGCTTAGACACCTGCGAGATGGCTCACGGTGGAGGAAAGTCGGCCGGACGTGCGAACTTCGCGGATGAGGTGAGAAACATAAGGTTTGGGTTGAGTACCGATGGGATGAATCCTTTCGGAGAATTGAGCGCGACCATAGCACTGGCCCGTTACACTATGTATCTATAACATTCCTCCATGGTGTGCATGAAGCGAAAGTACATCATGATGCCGTTGTTGATCCAAGGCCCCAAGCAACCCGTAAATGACATCGATGTCTACACGAAACCATTGGTTGAAGATCTTGTGGCGTTGTGGGACGATGGTGCAAGGGTATGGGATGAGTACAAAGGAGTATTTCACCCTACTTGCATTGTTATTTGTAACAATCAACGATTAGCTTTGCTCTCGGTAACTGTCGGTCTAACTATCAAAGGATATAGAGCACGCATCCGGTGCTTAGATGAAGCGGACGCACGCACGAAAAACTCTCGGAAGGTTGTGTACATGGGTCACCGTAGGTTTCTTCTTACGAGTCACCCGTTGCGAAGGAAGGCGGGAAATTTAGCAGACAGCGGACCTTCGTGCAAGGCCTCGGCATTGTAGTGGGCCACGTGTGTTTGCTATGGTAAAGGATTTGAAAGTAGTATTTGGAAAGGGTCACGGAAGCAAACATGTGCGAGAATGAGGATGACCATGCACCCATGTGGAAGAAGAAGTCAATATTTTGGGACTTGCCTTATTGGGAAGTTATGGAGGTTCGCCACTCACTTGACTTCATGCACATCACGAAGAATGTGCGCTTGAACTGCTAGGCTACATAGATATGTACGGAAAATCGAAAGATACACTTGCAAGCTCGAAAGGACCTTAAACTCTTGGGCGAGGAGCGACCTACATCAGAAAAGAGAGAGAAAGGACAACATTACCTACATCCTGCGAGCTACACTCTAAGCAAAGAAGAGAAAAAAGCGTGATAGAGTTCTGAATAGTGTGAAGGTACCTTAGGATACTCCTCGAATGTAAAGAGACTCGTAAACACGAAAGAGAATAAAATCGTACACATGAAATCCATAGTGTCTTGTGTTAATGACACGATTGCTCGATGGTTGTGAGAGGCATCTTGCCCGAGTGGGTACGAGGACAATCACAAAGCTGTGTTCTTTTTCAATGCGATTTCACGGAAGGTCATCGACCGGATAAACTAAGTAAGCTGCGGAATGACGTGGTACAAAGTTTGGTTAGTCTTGAGATGATCTTTCCTCTTGCATTCTTTGATATAATGGTTCATCTCACTGTTCACCTTGTCAAAGAGATAGGTATCCTTGGACCCGTGTATCTACACAACATGTTCCCTTTTGAGAGGTACATGAGTGTGCTAAAGAAGTATGTTCGTAACCGTTCTCGTCCGGAAGGATGCATTGCCGAGGGTTATGGGACAGAGGAGGTGATTGAGTTTTGTGTGGATTACATTAATGATCTAAACCCGATCGGCGTCCTATATCACGCCATGAGGGAGGCTACGGGGAAAGGGACACTAGGAAGAAAAGCAATTGCATGCAATGATCTTCTTACATTTAAGCAAGCACATTTCACGGTTTTGAAACATCAACTATAGTGGCCCGTATGTCCTTGAGCACAAGAGTATTCTCGCGCGATTTCCGGGAGGTGCGAGGATTGGATAACAACTGAAGCACATGGATTCTTTGGCGCTTGGTTACAAAAGTACATCCTTTTGAAAGGGTCGGACAATGAGCAGTTGCAGCGTTTGGCTCGGGGACCATCTAGTGAAATCGTGACATTCAAAGTGCGAGATAAATGGTTACACATTTTACACGGATCGCAGGATAACAAGAGCACCAACCAAAATAGCGGTGTCAGTATAGGCGCCAAGACAACAAAGGCAAGGTGGATACATATTATGGTTTCATAGAAGAGATATGGGAGCTTGACTATGGACCTTTGAAGGTCCCTCTATTTAAGTGCCAATGGGTCAAACCGACTTCAAGCGGCGTGAAGGTAGACAAATACGGTATGACAATCGTGGACCTCACGCAAGTCGGTTATAGACGCGAACCGTTCGTCCTCATGACGATGTGAGACAGTCTTCTACGTAATGGACATGTCAAGCAAACCTAAGAAGCATAAGGACAAGCGAAAGATTGTAGTACTAAGCCAAGCGACATGTGGTTCTACAAGGCAAGCGAAGGATTGTTGGAGTTGAGGACGTCACAGACGAGGAAGAGTATAGTCGGTTCGACAAGATCCCTCCTTTCGCTATGGATGTCGATATAAGCCTCATCAATGACACAGACGTGGATACTCCTTTCATACGTCGCGATCATAATGAAGGAACACTTGTAAAGACAAAATGCGTTACTACTTAAGATGTACCCTTCTTGTATGAACTATGTATATGTAAGTCTTTTACGATTATGAAGTGTTTATTTGGAATGAATGTAAAGTGCCAAAATTCTGGAATGAAACTAAAGTGCTCAAAGCATTTTGAAAAAATTATGCAATGAAAGTAAAGTTCTAAAAGCTTTTTAAAAATTCAAATGGCCGAAGTGCTAAAAGTTAAAAATTCGAAATGGCGAAGTGCTAAAAGTTTTCCAAAAATATAGAATGGCTGAAGTGCTAAAAGCATTTTTAAAAATTCAAAATGGCTGAAGTGCTAAAAGCATTTTTAAAATCTGAAATGGCCGAAGTGCTAAAAGTTTTTTCAAAAAATATAGAATGAAACTAAATTGCTAAAAGCATTTTTTAAAAATTCTGAAATGAAACTGAAGTGCTAAAAGCATTTTTTAAAAATTCTGAAATGAAACTGAAGTGCTAAAAGTTTTTTCAAAAAATATAGAATGAAACTAAATTGCTAAAAGCATTTTTTAAAAATTAAGAAATGAAACTGAAGTGCTAAAAGCATTTTTTTAAAATTCTTAAATGAAACTGAAGTGCTAAAAGCATTTTTAAAAAATTATGAAATGAAACTGTAGTGTGAAAAGCACTTTTGAAAAATTATGAAATTAAACTGAAGCGGTTTGAGAAAAGAACCGCTTCTAGAGCGCAACATTCAGAAACGATTAGTAATAAGAACCGCTTCTAGAACGCAACATTCAGAAGCGGTTTTAGAAAAGAACCGCTTCTAGAGTGGACTATTCAAAAACGGTTAGTAACACCAACCGCTTGTAGAAGTCACCCCTCTACAAGCGGGTTGATCTAAATCCGCTTGTAGAGATATTCTACAAGCGGTTCGTTCTACGAACCGCTTGTAGAAGTCCTCCCTCTACAAGCGGTTGGTTCTAAAACCGCTTATAGAGATTTACTACAAGCAGTTGGTTATTAGAACCGCTTGTAGAAGTGCTCCCTGTATAAATTTGAAACGCCCCGCCCTTTTCTCACACCCGAAATTTTCTAAGTCCCGGTCGACCCCGCGCGTGCAGCTCTTGTCTCTCTCCGGCGCCGCCGCCGCCGCCTCGTCCGGACCAGCGTCGCCGTCCTCGTCGGCGCGTCGGCCCTCCTCTGCCACCTCTCGACTCCTACTTACCACCTCGCCGGCGCGATCCACCCGCGTCGCGCTTAGCTGCCCTCGTCGCGCCGTCCTCCACCCCGGCCGCGAAGCCTTCTCTACCACCCGTCGCGCCTACTCCGCCACCAAAGCGCCGCCACACCGCCGTCCACCGGGAGGACCGAGGTATTTGAGTGCACGCGTCGTCCTCCCTCTCTAGTTAATTTGCCCACCACATGTTCGGTGAAATGCCCACAAGTGCTGTGCTTGCTTGAAATTTTAATTCTAAATTAAACCAAAATATATATTTTTCACTTAGTATGGAATTACAGAACAATGCATATTTTCTTTTTTCTTTTTATTATTTTGTTGTTTTTTATTTAATTTTGAATTTCAGTTCTACTTTAGGATTTGTATATTAATTTAACTACTAATTTCATCTAATTTTTATTTCAAATTTTAGCTATGTACATATTTTAATTTAGAGTTACATACGAAAATCAAATGGCTAATTTCCTTTCTTATTTCAAATCTATGTTAATTTTCATTGTTAGTTTTATTTAGTTTTGCATATCAATTTTAGGTAGAATTCATATACAAATCCAGTTGATAATTTTTATCTGTTTGGTTGGTCATATAACCGCTTAGTTTTACACGTCACGTGCTTTAGAAGTTCTGATTTAGACTACCTTTCTTGCAAAACTTTGTCGAGCCAGCCTAAAGCGTGACTTGCTAAACTTTGACACAATATTAGAGTAAAGTGTAATAATAAAAATACAAATAGCCATAGCTGATTCTTCTCATTGTAAAATAACTAAATAAGTGCCTTGTCATTGTCCAATGCGATGTTGGACAGTCATTTATACCACAGATGAACTTACATATATACTCTCTTCATGTTATGTCGTCGACGCGTATATGTGTCGAGGACTACACACCGTCTCGTTACATTCTTTTTTGACACGTAACAGTATGGGCTGGAGGCTCCTCTTGTGTTTATGTATGCGTGTATATATATAAATCTCTATAACAAATATCATTAAGCAAATGCTCCTAGCCAATCAAAGATTATCGCCTATATTCTTCGTTTAAACAAACATTTCTAGTTTGTGATAATTGTACGATATATGTTCAAGATTATAAACTAGCATGTAGGGTTCTACGGATAGATCTAATCATCACGATCAAAGCGACTAACTAATATGACCTCTTGTTCTAATAGAAAGGTACATGATCCTAGCATTGCCCCGATTATAGTTTTATACAACACAAGGATCAAACACGGTCAATGTTGCACATTTACTTTTGACACATAGTCCTGTGTGTATGTTCTTGGTGTATTTCTTGTTCTTGTGTCCACGAGTTCGTGTTTGATCCTTGGGCTAGTTCCAACACGTCGTAGTACTTAATGCTTCTTTGTAGAAATTTATGTAATAATATGCTTGTGTTATGTCAGTAATATGGTTGTTTCAAAGTAATATGATATTTATGTCAACATTTTTTCCGAATTAGTAGAGATGGCGCAACCAGGATGTGGTGACCCTACTTTCGATGAGGGAGAACAGTTCCTGTTGGACTCCATCGCGCTGGGGCTAATGGTGGTTCCGGTAGACATGTTAGTTAATCGCAATTCATTAATATAATACACTCTGACACGTTTGTACATATGTTTATGTATTTCAAGCCCCATGCATCGAGCAACCAATCCAAGCATCGGGGACCTAACAAGAAGCCGTCCACGAAGCACGTGTTTACCGACGTTAACAACGAAGGGATGCGATTGCCCTCTTTTAGCGGTTGGGCGTACAACAACGCTTGCGGTTACCACGTGAGGATCACGTCCCAATTAGCATCGAGAAAATGGGCGAAGTTCCTCAAGCTACCAAGGACACCGCTCGGCAAGATATTAAGGAAAATTTCACATTTCCTCAAGGGTCAGAAGACAAGGCCAAGAAATTTACTTTGAAGAAGATGGCAACAATGTTTTAGGCTTGGAAGGCGTCTCTCGGCGCAAATGCGTGCGGAAGGGAGAAAGACCGACTTCAACCAATTTCCTAAGTTGGCGGATCAGGAAGCATTCGAGGAGTTCAAGTTGTCGGTGAAGGCCGGGCCATGAGTCAGAAGAACAAGGCCAATTCACAGATGAAGAAATACCACCACCATCTTGGCACCGGTGGTTACATCAAGGCTGTACCAAAATGGGAGAAGCGGGAAGAAGAATTAATGGCGAAGGATGTCACATCGGCTACCGCTCTGCGTAGGAACAGCGCTGCACAATTGGTTCATGGGTCATAGGGAGCCTTTCGGATGCGGCAGTTTGGTGATGGCACCAGAGTACAAGAGGTGGCCAAAGGATTGTACAAGCTGTTGAGCGATCTCGGCGGTACATTGGTGCGGACGGGGAGAATAACGAGCTAACACATGCCCTTGAAAACCACGAGCACCGGGCGGATCACGAGGTATGGGCAAGGCGGCCAGTGGAAGTATGGTTTCGCTAAGGGCCGCACATACGTCTGAGAGCCGACATAGAAGCAAATCAAGAGAATCACATAAAGTGTACCAATTGGAACAAGAGCTCGAGCAACCCGGGCTAGCATCGGCGACATAGTTGCGCAACAAGTACAAATTGCCCTCGGCAAGCTTCAAGGACTAGGTCAGAGCAATCATGGACGCCGTGATCAACCCTCCGCGCGGCAAAGTAGGCTGCGCGTCGTCCGGGCCCTGGCGGACACCTTGCTATCCGTTATCCTGTGGATGAAATAAGGGTTCGTCTCGGTGTGAGCTGCGCGTTGATGCGCGTAACCTCTCCATCAAGGTGGCTTACGGCATGGCATATCCGGTGGGTGGGCGGATGTTCCATCAGAACGAGATACCCCGGGTTACTCAAAGGTCGCGGTGGAGGAGGTCTTGGCGGTTGAAGAACTTCACCTCGATATTCTTTGGAAGCGACAGCGTGACCAAGCTTGGACAGGCCCTCCACAATATCATCCTTTGGCATAAGCGGTACATCATATTTCCGGCTGCTATGGATCGTCATCTCCACCACGGCAACCACGCCTCCTCCGCGTCAACGCCACGCAATGCCTCGCTTGATAAAAGCAGGCGAAGCCCTACTCCACCACCGGCGGTTCTGTGTCTCCACCCGCTCCACGAAGCCCTACTCCACCACCGGCATCTCAAACAAAAAGAACCCCTAGGAAAACCACGCCTCCACCATCTCCTCAGGAAGAAACTTGATAACAGAATGAAGGCTCCCCACTGCTCCCAAGAAGGCGGAGTCGGCCGATCGACCAAGGTAAAGGAACCTCCAAAGAGGGCATATGATATGAATAAGGAGGAGAGTGACACGGTCACTAAAGCGAAGTGGCTGCACACTTCGCAAAAAGAAGGTAGAGCCAAAGGTACCAAGCCGATCCAAAAGCGGCAGAACACTTGCGACATCTGGTGCAAAGCATTGCTGTCTGCCGTCCAACTATGAGCGGACAATAATTAAGGCTACGGAAGAATAAGCGTGGTCGGGCGGCAAAGAAGAAGAAGAGAGACCATGATCGGGAGAACCTCGAGAGGTTTATGAAGGAGGCGGGACTCGGTTCCACAGTGCGGCTCTTGGATTAGCAGATGATATCCCAATGGCAACAAAGGTCGGATGGCAATTTCGGTTGGTAGGGAGTGATTGACCCAAATGAGATAAAGGATCGCCAACCAAGATCGGCAATTTCACGAATGGTACATGAGTCCGCTCAAGGAAGAACGATGTTCCCCTCCGTATCAAAGAAGATGATTTTTATCGCGGAGACAACACCATATGGCTCGAATTGTGACTTAAATATTTACCATGCCGACTCCATCAACGTGTCTCTCATGAGCTCTTTGGTGCTGTAAGTGTCAAGCTCATACCTTTACTAGTGTGCTTCCTCGTACAATAAAATTGCAACTATTAAACTTATACCTTTCTATGTAGAATGGAGATACAACGATGTAGAAAGAGAATATCTTCAACGTGGGCTTCATCGACCAGAGATTGTTAACGAGTTCGTCTTTGGATACAACCGAAAGGATCTTGAAGATTACATTCTCGATGCATTCTTGGGACAGACACTACAAACCGTACATATACGCCCTTCAACTTGAGTGCGTATATATACAACTTCTCATTCTTATATTTTCCAAGGCATTTATAATACTACTAGCTAGTTACATATGTGTTGCAATACATGAATAGGTTTCACTTTGGATCCTTCTTGTCATCAAGCTTGATAGCGGCGGATCATTGTTCAAGACTCAAAAGGACTCGGTGAAAAAATTTCAATTTATCATTGACACCCTAAGCAGGTATATAGCACATATATATGCGATAGTTTTCCTTATTATATATATTGAAATACCTTGCTAATTCTAACTCGATAATTACCATTCATACTAACGCATCACACGGGACATTCATGCGGTTTGAAAGAAGCAACAAGGAGATTTCGAGAACGAATTTGATGTACAATTAAGCACTCGAGCACGTATTAAAGAATATTAATATGCCGTAACAGTTTTTCATCCCAATAATCGTGTTCTTTTCAAATTTCATCGCAGGTTCTACAGCAGACGGGTGGAAACAACCTATGTGGCTATTATGTGTGCCACTATATGCAAAGTATTACCACGGTGATGTGCAGACAACCAACGCCGAGGTAGTGTGCACATGTCAATTTCTTAGTACTTACACTTTAATAATTACATGTCCAGAGATTTATTTACCTCCCGCTTTGTCACCCAACATCGATGTGCAAGGCGTGATCCCGCCTTGCCGGGTTGCGGCAATCCAAGAACAACTCATCGGCTTTATTGTCGGCGAGATTGTATCCACCAAAGCGAGTTCCACACAAATGGTTGGAGAGATTGTCTGAAATAAGGGCAGGTGAACTGACATCAACGTCGACCAAGGGCACAAAAGCGTATACGCAAGAAATAAGCTCAAGATTCGCCCTTTTATTCTTTGAAACTTGTAAAAGTGGCTTATTATTTCATGTGTTCATCAACTTGTTCATTTTTAGTCTGTAATTATACGAAGGAATACTCATGACTAATATATATATATATATATATATATATATATTTAAGTGTGTCAAAAAACTCATGAAGTTCTATTTATTTTAATTGTCAAAATCTATATCAAAAACCCTCACGAAAACATATTCTATATTGAATATAATCAAAGCGCTCTGTTGTCATACTCTTCACAAGCGCTTGTAACTCCAACGCTTGTGGAAAACCTCTCGAAGCGGTTCGTAACACCAACCGCTTTTGGAAGAACCTCTCAAGCGGTTGGTAACACCAACCGCTGGTGAAATGTCGAACCACAAGCGGTTGAGGAACGCTTGTGATACCCGACAGGTATCACTCCCGATTGCTTACAAGCGGTTCTAAACCGCTTCTAAAAGCGATTTGAATCGCTTGTGTATGCCCGATCCATGATAGTGCACACATGCCTAGCTTCTATACCAAATGTTCCATGTCGTGGAGCATTTTCCAGATGGTTAGTTTGGCCTCATTGCCAGGTATAAATATCAGGTGGCAATTGGGCCACCGTCATCTCATCTTGTTTTCTTTAGCCCGGTTGCCACGGAGCTCTTGCTAAATAAATTATAAGATTTGGTAGCAATTGACCATGAAGTAATTAATCCGCGCTTTGGTCTTTGGTAAATGC
Organism: Otatea glauca; assembly: GCA_036346275.1. NCBI lineage: Eukaryota > Viridiplantae > Streptophyta > Magnoliopsida > Poales > Poaceae > Otatea > Otatea glauca. The sequence goes on from CM070713.1 coordinate 15,861,935, forward strand.
ATGTATAATCGCCAACTTGTCTACCGTTGGACAATGGATTAATATATGGAAGCAATCAGTGGATGCTGAAATGCTGATCGATGCCTGCATAGACTACAGAACCATGGCTCAGTCAGACAAAATTTAGTTTTGGTTTTGTTTTTCCTCAGAAGAAACAATGATGAAGTGCTATTTCAAGATGAATAAAACACAAGGCACCTTTTCCTCATAGTATTGCCCCAGCATTTTGAGCATCATTTTGTATTTCTGAAGATAAAATGGCCAATGAATTAAGACCTGCAATAGTAGAATTGAAATTGTAATCCATGCATGAACAATAGTTTTTTTCTAGCGCCTCAATGTGCTACTTTCGCATCTGCAAGCACTATAGATATGCCCCTTCTTTATTCAACAAGCCATACGGGTGTACAAACTTACTGACAATTAAGTCATTAACAAGTTTTCTCTTCGGAAAAGTAGCTAGAATGATGGATTGGCGCGATCAAATTCAGTTTAATTCTGAACTCCTACCATAGTGATATATTTACTTTCAGAAGAGTTTGAACTTGGCCTAAAGAAGTTTGAAACGATTAGAATCCAGAACTTTAGTAATAGGAGTGGACAACTGAAACACTCAGAACTTGCCGAAAGATTCTAAAGCCTAGTATTACCAAAACGTACTTACGGTCTTTAGGGAGTTACGGGCCTGCGGCATTGTTCCTTCTTAAGGACTTACAGCGACAGAACTTCTGCACAAACAGTGACTCAACATATTATTCCCTCCGTCCGCAATATAAGTCCCAATTCTTGGAAAGCATCGTCTTACAATATAAGTCCATAGCAGAGATCAAAGATGTAGTTATTGTTTCACCATATACCCATCCTTTAATACTGAAAAAGTGGATGAGTAATTGTATTACCATTTAATAGATGCATATATGGTCCAATAACATTAATTTTTTTAGATTTAGTGTCTCCTTGATCTGTACATATAGTAGACTATGGACTTATATTGTGGGACGCAGGGAGTACGACAATAAGCTAAACACATTGGAAGCATATAGTTCATAAAAAACAAATAGTAAAACTGGCAATGTTATGCAGTGCGCGTATCAAGAATTGGGCAAACTGCGCAAGCCAAAGCTAAAACTGTAAAACATCCATATTGTAGTGAAATGCTTTTCCCTCTCTTTAGGCACAATCATAAGAATACAATTGGCCAGCATACACAATTTCAAAATGAATATGAGAGCAAGTGGAATAAACAAAGGATAGAACCACTGGATGACCGGCAGCATTTGGAACACATGAACAAAGTGGACTCCGTGAAAAATTGTCCTTCCGGACTCGAAAAAGGTAATACTTGCATTCTAATGTACTACCAGCCGTCTGTAACTAAAGAACTTAGGATCTGTTTGTTTTTGCTTTGGATTATCTAAAAGCTGATTCGGATTGTGGTTATAGAAGTTGATTCTTCAAAGTTAGAATCCAAAAGCACATATGAAGTGGATTGTGGATAAGCGGTTGCTCAATTTGGTAGTATTGCGAATTTTCTAGAAACAGGTTTTCTCTTCTAAAGGTTGACGGTGCTATGGTTGAGGCATGGGTCGAGGCTATGGTCCTTCTCGATTCGCATTGTTTTCTCGTTTTCAAAGTATTCACGATGTATCCGAACAATGGCTTTGTTGTAATTTGGGCACTCTTCTTTAATGTATGGCGAGCTCTTGCCGTTTCTTTCAAAAAAAGTGGATTGTGGATTATAGTATATATGGCGGGTTGGATTATATAGTATATATGGGTGGGTTGGATTATAAGAATCGGATTCTAGAATCGGACTGTTTGTTTTTTATTCTGCTTTTGGGGCCAGAATCCAGAATCAAAATTTAAAACAAACAGCCCCTTACTGGAACAGCCTCGAGTATTGGGTCAGCATGGTAGTCCTCATATCCACTTATGCCCGTAATTCTTAATCTTGCATTTGGCTGCAAAATAACAGAAAATTGTAAACTTGCAGTATTCAGTCTGCTTTTGGAGTTCGGAATTTAAACGGAATCAGTATTTATCATTGTACTTCCAACATTCATCAGGACGGTAATTGGAAATACTTACCTGTCTGTGACCAATTTTCCTCGCTCCCAACCGGTCACCAGGTGCACAATGTCAGTGTTTTTAGTAGTAGCTACAGTGCCAAATAGAATGTGCAGAGGGTAGATTGGGCTGGTAGCTAGCTACTGGGTGAGGGTAGCCAGTAGATCGGGCTAGACCCTCGCGGTCTCAGTAGTTGGGACAACCATTAGGGCAGTGAAGAGCGTCCTAGCTCACCTCACACTCCCCTGGCGTATGGGTAAGCCAATGTCGTCTCCTTTCTTCCTTGTGCTAGAGCCATCCGAAGAATCATCATAGACCCCATGACTTAAAGCAATAACCTGTAAAATGTACAACAAAAATCATCAAAATATAAAATCGGTAGAAACCCTAGTTTAGTAGAGCAGGTAGAGTAGATTAGGAGGAGTCGCAGGAGTAGTGGTCAGCCAGCGGGAGACCGACCGGGCCAGCGTGCGCGGCCGGGCCGTGTGCGCTAGGGTCAACAGGCCGAGCCGGCTATTGGCCGGTGGCGAGGCGTGAGGCGAGTGGTGGTGGGGAGAAGGAGCCGGGTAGGAGAGCAGTGGAGGAGGCGTGGCGCGTGTGCGGCCGTCGGCGAGAGAGGGACGTCTGCGAGGGTAGTGGCGGCCGGCCGAAGGGAGAAGCGAGAGAGAGGAATGGTGGCGTGGTAGAAAGAGGACAAGGAGAAGTGGAGGAGCAGCGGGAGCTCGGTGTGAGATTTTGGAGAAGAGCATACACTCGGCCAAGAGAAGAAAAGGAAGCGATGGCGTGCAGGCCGAGAGCTGTCGGCCAGGGAGCAAGAAAAAGCGAAGGCAGGGAAGAAAGAAAGAAAAAGGAAGGAAAGAAAAGGAAAAGAAAGAGAAGAAAATGGAGAGAGAAAAGAAAGAGAAAAGAGAGAAGTAGAAATCAATTCGTGCGCGGACGCGTTGATCTTGTCGATCAAATTGCGGATCGCGTAAAAATGATAACTCGTATTAATTAATTTGTGCCAAGATAAAATCATCGACATATAAGAAAAATTGGTTGGGCGCTAGAATAAATCATTCACCATAATTGCCTAGTTAATATACTCTACTTTGAGGGCTCGACTTGAACCTTCCGCCAACGAGATCCGGTCTTCGTGAGAGGTCGAACCTTACGATTTTATACCACGCAAGATTCATTGAACATCTTTATTAAATTCTTTTAATGCTTTTGTATACCCAATCATATCCTCACTTCATTAAAACTTTATTTTGCAAATTTGAAATGTTGGAATGGAATTGGATGGAAGAGGTGTTGCGAATGAGGTGATATGATGGTGATGTGGTTTGAAATGGTGGAAATGATGTTAGTTTGTTCACGAATGGAGTCGTGGACATGGTATTAGTGTTAATTATGGTGGGTAGAGGCGCGAGAAGAGCGGTGCGTTCTGTGAGTCTTGGTTATGCCCATCTTTGGTGGGGCTCTCTATATAGGCTATAACATAAGGTCAAACATCTACACTCGAGCAATGAGCCGTATTTTGATTATCAACCATAGTGAGATGAATTCTGCTAGAAAAGGTTGTCCTATGAAGGCGTAAGATCTCCACATTGGGTAAGAGTAGTTACTAGAGCAAAAGTGCAGGTATCTTGGAAGGCCTAGATGAGATGGTGTTGTGAAGTGGTCTATATAAATGCTACGGTGGAGTTACTCTGATTGGAGGTCCGGGTACAACTGTATCTGCGAGTGGTGGGATGGCCTTGGATACGATCCCCCTCGAGTATAGGGTTGGAGATCTAACGCAAGATTAGTGATAAACATTATTGAGCCTCACGAGATGAGGTCACTATGGGTAAAGTGGTACAAACATGCGTAGGGTTAAACCTTAAATTCAAGCCTGTCACCTGGATTGGAGGTTACGGAAGCTAAGTCTGCCTCATATACGAGTGCTAGTAGTTGATTTTTAATAATTAAAATTTTCAACATTTAAAGAAAACCAAAAACCTAATTTCTGTAAAATGGAATTGGAGGGAAGGAATTGGTTGGTTGGAGAGAAAATTCATGCTGCATGTTGTTATCTAATGCTTGCTGAGTAGTCTGTACTCATTCTTGTTATTTCCCCCTTTTCTAGTAGGTGAATCTGATGGATCGACGTTTGAGGCATGGGATGAGGCCTATTCACAGGATCGATGCGAGGTTATCGGAGAATTCCTCAGAAGGCTGCTACTACTCCGATTACTACCGAGGAGGATAGGAGTTTTATGGGCCTTATTATAAGCGTTGGAGGTATTGAGGTAATATAGCTAGTTGTGATATATTTTCTTTGTATCGGTGTTTAGATGTAATATTATGTAATGGACATATAGCCTGTGTGGCTTGAATTGAATATATTTTCATTCGGTCTCTAATTATTGTTCTCATTGTAACACTCTGAACACGGCATAGTAGCTAATAAACATCGGGTTTGTTGATGTTTTGCTAGCGACTATACCAAGATTCGTGTAATTATCTTAGGATGATGACAATGCTCTGTCGCTACCTAGGCTAATTATACGGTCGCCACAGAGTTATGTCGAGTAATGTTTACGAAAACCATGTTAAAATATAAGTAGAGGCGATAGGAGTATAAGAAAAATTGGCCGAGGGACGGCGGGGAGTTCGGGACCTCGGCGACGAGGAGGACCCAGAGGATGTAGAGGAGTACTAGCTAGGTGGGCGAGTTAGTGCTAGTGTTGTATTAGAGTATCTTGTATGTTATGAGTTGTATTGTGTATCTTGAGTGGTGTATGCATGATGTACTCTGTTTCATTATCTATGTATGAACTGCTGAAATTTCAAGCTCCGTTAATTTGGTTTTGGTGTTAATGACAAATCTAATATTGAAACTAACTATTTTGATAATTATAATATTGATTAGTCTCAGTTGTTAATTAACGAAGAATCCTTTTATGAGACTAACTCTTTTGTTGAGCTTAACTATTATTAGTTTCTTTTGGATGAAAAAGATGGAAATATCAAAGGTATGCATTTGAGTTCATATTATCATATCTTGTTGCATTCCTTGGATATAATATTCATGATCATATTGATAAATCCAAATATGAGACTATGATCATATTGATAAATCCAACTATGAGACTATGATCATATTGATAAATCCAAATATGAGACTAACTCTTTTATTGAGTATATCTTTGATTAGTCTTATCTCATTGAAAAATAGAAAATCCAAGGTATGCACTCGTATTTATTTTATGATATCTTAATGCATATTCGATTCAAGTTAAAGGATGAACTCTATCATTATTTAGACCTCAAGATGTGCATTAATTTTCAATTCCATATATACATGAATGCACACATTTAGGGGAGTTCATACTTTACCTTAATGTTTCACACATTATTTGTATGCACACATTTAATGGAGCTTATTCTATAATTAATGGTCTTAAGAGTATTGATCCCTTTCCACCACTCCATATAAATTAGGTCATTACTTTGAGATTCCATCGAATTGAGTATATGAAACTTGTGTAGTTAATATATACTCATGACAATTTAGTATTTGGTTGCCATTCAATCAACAAAGAACTAGTCATGTGTTGATGATTCACTTTTTTGATCGACAATCGAAAGTTTTTGAGTATATGAAGCATTAGTGGCATTAGTATACTCAAGACACAATTAATCCTTCGATCAATTGTCTTTGAGTTGTGGTTAATCATCAGAGGGAAAGATCAAAAGATCTTGGGAGCATCCATTATGTGTTAATGGAGTGCATTAATGATTGAGACAACAATGTGTTTTGGATTAACACTTTCAATGAGTTTGAATTAGATTAAGTCCAAGGTTGAGATGGATAAACGGGACAAGAACGTCATCATGTGTTGATGAGCATCAAGAGAGGATCTGAAGCTAAGACAAGGGAGTCCATCATGTGTTGATGAACAAGACAAGATCCTGACTTGGATAGAAGATGATGGTAATCATAAAAGCTCCAAGTGGATGTGGTAGAGGCCAAGGTATAACTAGCATAGGGCTAAGGATGTGTTCCTAGTCTTTTACCGGTCTCGGTGCTTGGTTGGAAGACCGGGTTGCTAGTATAGGTTGCCATACTATTAAGAGGAGTCGAGTATTATAGCTTGAGCTTCATCATGTGTTGATGAACTCAATCCGGTTCGCTCTAGCTCACACTTTCTTAATTTGGTTTTTGTATGAAGCAAATATTTGCGGATGTGTTTTGCAAATAGTTGTAGCTCATGCTTGCAATTTTTATGTGTTCTTTGCATGGATTTAATATTTGCAAATGTGTTTTGCGAACAAGTAGATATTTGTGCAATTCTTTGGAGCATGTGACTAGAGTTTGCAAATTGGTTTGATCATGCGGCATCTTGAGATGGCTCTATCTAGCATCTTGAGGGAATATTCCAAAAAATTGGATGACCATATCCCATCCATCCACTCATCCAAATAATTGGATGACTCCAAATCCATGGTGGTTATATCCCATCCACCCAACCAAACGCCACCTTAGCGAGTCTAGTTGACTTAGGCTTTAATTGTCAAAACCTTAGTTTATCGCTTCCAAATCTATTATCATTTAGGTTTTGACATAAGGGTACTTAGGCGAGATTTTAATTAATCGTAGAAGAATTTTTTATAGCCGCCTATTCACCCCCCCTCTAGTCGGCATTCTCGATCTTACAAATGCCGAGTTATCTTTCTATCTAATTTAATGTTTTCATGTAGTGATTAATGGCTGTGTTTCTTTCATTAGTTGCATAAAAGTTTTATATGTTGATAATTTCTTAGTAATGCTTTCATGTAATCTTAAGTAGAAGCATTTCATCCTCTCTGTCATCTTTTAAATGTGTTGCATATGTGACCTATTAAGTCTGTGGTTACATTTGTGGCATAAGCATCATTTAAAGATCATCATGGTTCATGGTAGCATTATTGCATATGTAGTAATATTCCTGTGATCAACCTAGGTTAGATAGGGTTCATGCAAGTAGTAGTGCTCTTTTTAATTGCTTTAGAGACCAGATTCTAGTGTATATGGCTATATATATATTTAAAGTTAGCTGGACTACAGCGCATAGGAGCTAAGGACTTGGAAACAGACCTGGACCCGTCTGTTCGTGGCGTCCCTAGATGCGCGGCTCCATGGTGCCCTTGAGCGTGGGGATTCGAGGAGTTCTTGGTGTTCTAACACCAAGTTTGTTTTTGTTTATCTTCCATAGGCATAGATAACACTCGAAGGGCAACTTCGAAGAGTTCTTGGTACAATAACACCAAGTTTGTCTGTCGTTTATTTAATTGCCACTTAATTGGATTTTTATGGTTCTTCTGTAGATAGGGTGGCCCGAGTGCGTTAATCTTGGGGTGTCCTGATACTCTGATATCAGGATTATTTTCGTTTATCTTAATTCGCATTTTCATGGTTCTTAATATGAGATGTTAGATATAATTTATATTATGTTTCTGCAATGGAGTGGTGAAAGAGAGCGAGCTCTGGTTTCTTTCCTTTTCTTTAAAAGCTGAACCTATAAAAATCTTCTATACACCATAAGACATCTCATCTTAAAAGTGGCTGCTTATAATTATAAATCGTCCAACCATCTAAGTGATTAGCTGTTGTGGGTTCTTTTGCAGGATGGCAGGAAGAGAAGTGATTGAGCAAGATTTGATTCTAAGATTAGGCTCTTCTTCTAATCCTCCCAACACTCATGAATCACCACCAGTAAATCTTCAAGATCTTAACCAGCCTAATCATGTGGAGTCTAGACAGCCAACCCCACGTGGAGGTACAACTAACACCGCTAGAACTCCAGAAAATCAGGAATAGTTGGAGAGAGTCCTAAATTACTTTGAGAATGCTAGAAAGGAAGCTCACGAACACCAGAACCAATTTATGGAAGCCATTCTGACTAATCTTGTTCCTGGAACTTCTCATACCACCAGAAACAAAGTCACTCTAGGAGAGTTCTTTCAAACTCGCCCACCCTCATTCTCTAGAGCCACAGAGCCCTTTGAGGTGATGATTGGCTCTGAAGATCGAAAAAGCTAACCATCATGGGCTGCTCGGAAGAAGAGAAGGTTCAATTTCTTTGCTTATCAACTCACCAGTGTCTGCGGCAACTTGGTGGACCAACTACTCTTGTACTCGCATCGAGGAACAACCAATCTTATGGAGTGAGTTTTCCTCCCAATTTCGCATGACATATGTTCCACTAGGAGAAATGGATATCAAGAAATAGGAATTTTGGGATTTGACTCAGGAAAACAGAAGGGTAGTGGATTATCTTAACAAATTCCTTGAACTGTCTCGTTATGCTCCTGATGAGACAGAAACTGATGCCAAAAGATCTTTCGCTTTAAGAAAGGCATGAATCCCTATCTCCGTGTGCAGCTATCAGCTCTCTGTAGGATCAAGGATAACCGACTAGATGGGGGTGAATAGGAGGTTTCTAAATTTTTTGACACAATTTAGAAATTACGAATGACACTAAGATATAGAGATACAAATTGCAAATTCACACTAAATTTCCCTAGCAATCACTTGAGATACTATGTCAAACCAAGTGTAGCAAAAACACTAATGAGCACAAAGACTACCAAGAATATGCTATCAATGAAATAGATTCTCAACAACGAAAAATACCAATCACAAATAAATAGGAGACAAGAACTTTAACTGTTGTCTCGGAGACTTGTGGTCTCCCTACTCCACGTTGAGGTGACTTGAACCACTTCAAGCCGGCTCCACTCGCTTGAGCCTTCCTCGATCACTAAGGTAGTTCTTCCCGCTCACCGGTAGGCGAACTCCGGCCTTCACAACTTAGGGGTTCTCACAATCTCCGTTGAGAAGCTCACCGTGCGATCGCCACCAAGCCGTCTAGGAGGCGGCAACCTCCAAGTAATAAACCTTGACGCATGTTTGAGGTCAAATATCGGTGTCTAAAGGCTCAAACACGAAATGCAATACTCAACCTTGCTTCTCACACTCACAAATGGAAATTGAATGCACAAAAGAGTGGAGAGCACTTGCTAAACTCAAAATATCATCAATGAGGACCAAGAGCCCCTCTAGAATACGGTGGGGAGATATTTATAGCCTCCACCAAATTTTCTAGCTGTTGAAGCTCGAAATGGGCAAAAGTCTATTTTTGGTGCTACCGCCCATGTAGGACCGGTAGCAAGACTCCATTTCAGCGGCTAGAACGATTGCATTTAATTGTAACACCCGGCACCCACGTGCCACAGATGTTAAACTTTCAGCGACAACAACACAAAGACATAAGAGAAACATCCATTCAACCTAAACATGCTAGTAGGTTGCGAATTAATTAAAAATTTGGTGACACCTTCCTAAAACTTGGACATCCACTCGTGGATAAAAGACAATAATCATTCGATATCATCTACAACATGTCATGGAGTCAATCAACCATCATGACCAACTAAGTGCACAACTAAACATAATGTCACCAATCATCAATTAAACTTAACTACAACACGATTACATAATGAATTCAACTAGTTTTGAGTGTGGTGATTAACCCAACTAATCTTTTAACATATCATGGCGTGAGTGGAGGTGCAACTAAGTCCCATCCGGCAAGTCGCTCTCGGGTACCTAAAACATTAAACAAACAAGCATGAGTTCAAGACTCGACAAAGTGCATCACAAACCTATTTACACAATTAAATCAACGAGAAGAGCATACTTCTTATCCAAATCCATGAATTTATAAAACAATAATATCAACAATATTTACCTCTTTTCACTTCATTACTTACTTCCTACACGTACCTCTTTAAATCTTTGGATGAGTCCACGACTCGATTCCCAACTCTACACATTTCTATTGAACTCAAAATCATCGTTAGGATGCAATGCGACATGCATGCTCATGAATGCTCTTTTCTTTGCGTCTGCAGAGTGCTGCCGAGTGCACACCCGTCGGTGTGCACCCTCACGTCCCTTCCATCCCGTGGAAGGTGCCTACTCTTACTGTTTCGCTCCCATTCACTTCGATAAATGGGACCATGAGGTAGGACTTTCGTGTTCACTACGTGTGAACATAGAGGCCCGCATCAGAATGGGTCGCCTCTTCCATTATGAATGCACGTATGCAATGTGCAACTTCATTCATTTTCACCATTTGCATAGTCATGCCCAATTTCATAAACATCAGTCAATTCATCCATCCATGAATTACCGTTCTTACTAGTCTAAGCAAATTAAAGAAATATGTATGGTAGCACATCATATCATATTCATATGCACAAGCAACCAATCAACATTATAATATCCTTCTAGTTGATACACTTGACTTCTACCGAGAGGAATGGAGTGGCGGGAAGAAGAAACCACTCCCGAAGCTACTCCACCTAGAAATACAATTGCGCACTCAAATTCACATGTTCTAGAGTCAACAAATAGCACTTTCACTCCCTAAATCAAATTTGCCCCAAAACTCTGAATTCATACAAAACTAGTTTAGATAGCCCACTTCACCACAGCATAACTACTGCTATATAACTTTAAATTGAGCAAACGAAGACATTTTAAGCATCTACATAAAATTTTCCATCTATCTCTAGGCAATTGCAAATTCCAACTCGGCCTCTAACTTGTCCTAAATCACAGAACAGAATTGAATCTGCTACTAGTCACAATTTGGACAGCAAAGGTAAAACTTGCATAACTTTTAATGGTTGAACCAAATTGAGTGAACTCAGTTTATAATTAATTACAAGAGGATAATCTACAACTATATTATAGCCATTTATTCATAAGATGCATTACTAGTTCCCAGATTAGAGATGAACAGAGGTTATATACATTAACAGTAGTTCTGAACAGCAGGTACTAAAATGAACATAACTTTTAATTGGCTAAGTAAAAATTTGCATTCTTAGGCTCCAAATGACCACAAGAGGATAACATATAGATAATACATAACCATTTTCTCAACACCTGAAAGTAAAGTCCTCAAACTGCCCTCTGAACTTCAGACCAACTCTGAACTTTCAGCAGAAATATCAGTTCTGGACAGCAACTTCAACATGTCATAACTTTTGATTCCTAACTCCAAATAGGGAAAAAAATACACTTTCTAAATATACAGGAAATTTCCAACATTTCTCTAGGCAACCAAAAATCCTAATTCGGCCTGTTGCTATATCAAATCTTCAGTCGAACATTTCGGGCGCAATCCACAACCTAATCTTGACAGTCAACACCAAAAATGGCATAACTTTCAAACGGCTGAACAAAACTTAGTGATGTCGGTCTTCATTGAAAGATAATTCTATTATCTACAACTTTTGAAACAGCCGGTCCCCCAGAAAACGAACCTAGAATTTTCTAATTTGCGCCCTAACACGGTGACCTAATCTGCCCGAGACAGAGCGCAACTCAGATCTAGTTTTCCTCAAATCCATCTAGTTGCAGCAAATGATTAGAAGCTATTAGCACAAATTTTTCCCCACCTGGACAGCACCTAATCCCCACAAAAACTTACAATGAACATACCTCTCCTCCCAACCACGATCTCCTCAAACTGCAGGAATTGCGGAGTTCTTGGATCGGATGGTTCCCCAAATGAGAGAGCAAGGAGAGGGGAGGTAGGGAAGGAGAGGCGGCTTGGAGGGGAAAGGAGTGGTGTGCAGCCAAAGGGGTGGGAGAGGTGGCTGCAAGAGGCGCATGGGTGGGAGGAGGCGGGGAGGATTAGATAGGAGGAGAAAAGAGGAGTGGTAAAATTGCCAATTTTCTCCCATGACCAATTTCTAACCCTGAAGGCATCAAAAGGCCCACCACACTCCCATTGGAAATTCAAAAAGCGGAGAAAGATCTAGAATATTACATTAATGCACTTGCAGGAGACCGTTACAGGGTCGGTGCTACGCCCAACTAGGCGGTAGCACTGCTTGAGCCCTTTCCTTCTTCAAAAAGATCTCTCTGGAATTTAAGCACCGGGATGAGGATCGGTGCTACCGTTGGTCCGGTAGCACCGAGATACCATGGGCGGTAGCACCGGGTTACAAAAGTGCTCAAAAACATACCCTCTGTAATTTTCACACCGGGTTATATGTTCGGTGCTACTGCTGGTCCGTAGCACGGGCTCCTATGGTGTGCACGGTCTACAAAGCGCCCAAAACACACCCCTTTGTGATTTTCACACTGGGTTATATGTCGGTGCTACCGCTAGTCCGGTAGCACGGGCTACCATGAAGCATGTAAGCCGGGCTACCAAAATGCCCAAAAAGACCTTCTCTGGAATTTTCACACCGCCCTACTGGGCCGGTGCTACCGCGCACCGGTAGCACCGTGCTACCATGGGCGGTTGCACCGAATTTCCAGAAACTTGATATGTTTTTAAAAATGATTTTCTATTTAGGAATACATATATCATCAAGCATCCTTTTGAATATGTAATTTGCGCCTTTAAACCCTAAGTGACATCAAGATAAGCGTCAAAATCCTCTTTATATTACGGCCTAATTCTAGCAAACAGATCTTTTTCCAAACTCCAAGATCGACAATAGACTAAAAAAGAGCCTTATAATTATACCTTTTCACGATCTTGACATATTGATCTTCCATTTGTACTTTCCTTGATATTTCCATGGTCACCAATCTTGGGATTTACCTACTTTCAATATTCTCAAGGAAAGTATTAGTCCATTTACCAAAGTTGTCATTAATTATCAAAACCAAAACAACATAGGTGCCTAGATCCTTTCAATTTCCCCCTTTTTGGTAATTGATGACAACCATAAAGTGATAATTGAATTGAAATTGTTTTTTTTTGAGTGAACAATAGGTAAAAAAGTTGTTTTGCCTCAAGAGATTGAATGTTAATTAGATTCTTGCATCTTGAAATATCAAACTATTCAATTATGATATTTTAGAACGATAACTCCCCCTAGAAATGTGCATGTTAATAGAGAGTGAATAGTTGCACATTTAAGAGAAATTTGAAAATTTTTGACTGAGTTTTATTAAAGAATTGAGTCGTGGATGAACAAGTAATGATATTGAAGCAACAATATTATATTTAAGTTTGCAATAAATTTGCAAGAGCATGAGAATATTTAAAACAACCATAAGTACCACAACAACCATAGGTATCACAAATGTTTAACCAAACAAACATTCAAAACAACATCCATAGCAACAAAGTAACAACCACATAGCACACCACATAGTTTAGTTTCTACTCTCCACTTTATCTTCACTTTTTACTCTCCCTTTGGCATCAAATACCAAGCATCAAGAAGATGGAGGAGCGAGGAGGAGGAGGGGGCCTTGTAGATGGAGGAGCACGAGATCAGGCCCGATAAAAGATGGGGCCCGCGAGCGTGGCTCAAAGATAGATGAATCAATCGAGTCTAGTTGTCCTCAGACCTCCTCAACCATCTGCCTGGTCTGAGCCTGAGACTCGTCTAATCTAGCAAATCCACTCATCATGTCGGATCTCATACTTGCCAGGCTGTCCATAAGGTCATTTTTAAATTGTCAAGAAATTGATCATGAAACACATGCTGGGATGAGTGAGGGATCTCTGTTGCCTCTGGAATCTCCTAAAATTTGAAATTCTTTGGGAAGAGGACTGATCTCGCTGGCTGATCGTCTGAGGAGCTGCCCCGCAGGGTCGATATGGCTTGTGAGCACACCCACAACCTCCTCTATATCCGGTCACCTTTTTGATTATTATCATAATGAAAGGGGCAAAATAGAGTCTTTTACCTTTGTCGCTTGCAGAAGAGATGATCTTTCTAATCATAAAGTCAACCACATCAAACTTATGTTTGTAGGTGATCTTGTTCATGATGTTCCAAGCATATCCTCTGATCTCGTCAAGGTTGCCGCTCTTTGGATGAGCGGTGACCCTTATGATTCATTGATGAGGCTGGATGAGGAAGGAGATCGTCATTTTACTGGATGTAAGCAAGCAGTGGATCATAGAATTGAAATTGCACATCGAGGGAAGTACTCTATCACTATGAATGTTTGGATACCCACTATGGTAAATCCCCATGCCTCCTCTATCTCACTTTTTGTGCTTGTATGCACTGCGCGCATCATCATCCAAATAAGCGCATCAAAGGTTTGGAGACATGCATGGTAGCATAAAGCGCCTCACCAAGTCATCATTGTAGTCACATTTCTTCTTGACAAAGTCTGATAACCATGAAATAACTCAAGAACTCCAACAAACAAAGGAATCTTTCTAATATGCTCCCAATTTATCCATTTATGATCAGCAAATTCCTTGTTCTTATAGATTTCATAAAATGCTTTTTGCTGAAAAATGGTCCTGAATTTATCCTATGTTGCACTTCTAGGCAGCATGTCTTGATTAGCTTGTCTAAGAGAAGAAGGTATCACCTTTGATTTTCTCGAGATCAATGGATGGATTAAAATTGTCAAAGTTTTCTTGTTCATTTCCAAGATCTTCATCTCCACTTCCATACTTATCAATATCCATAGCAATGTCTTCCTCTGTCTTCTCACTGCTAGATTCTGACTCAATTTGTTTTCCTTTTGATTTCCTTGAGGTTTCATTAGCCTTTTGCTTGCTTTTCTTCTCGACTCGTTGAAGTCTAGAAGCAATAGGCAACTCATCGTCGCCGTCACTTGTATGAGTAGGAGGGCGACCTCGATTTGCTACCACCTTTATGTAAGAACCAGATCCTCTGGTCTTAGGCATGATTACTGGATATAAGAGAGGAATTCAAGGAGTAAGATCGAAGTTATATGCCCTAGATTTAGAGAATCTTGTGGAAAACAGCATTTGTGAGCAGATTTTCTGCAATCCTGGTGCTACTGCCCATGCTAGATCTGTAGCACCGAGTTTGCTGCGGTGCTACCGTGCATGCTGGACCGGTAGCACCGGACATGGGACGGTGCTACCTCACAGAAATCGGTAGCACCGATCCTTTTGAGGTTGAACCCTAATTTTGATAAAATTTGTGGTTTTGAGTGATTTGATTCAAGAAAATTGATCTACCAACATAGATGATCCTTATTTCACTCATTCCATCCACAAATTTTAACAAAATAGACACAAATTTTGCCACATTCCACAAGAACCCTAAAGATACGAAAAAGGAAACTAGGGCATGCGAAATGAAAGATTTTTGATAGGAAAAAGCAGAGAAATTGGTTACCTGGAGGGTTTGGAACTTAAGAAATTGATTTGAAAGAGAAGAAGATTGGATTTCTTGACAATCTTTGAGTGGAGACAAAAGAGGAATGAGAGGAGAGAGAGAGAGAGTCAGTGCGGTGCGAAGGATGAAGAAGCCGGTTGCACCGCACTGGACTTAACCCCCAAACCCGATTAATTTGGTGCTACCGCGGATTCTCCGGTAGCACCGGTCTCTGGTGCTACCGCCCTTGTATGAGCGGTGCTACCGGACAAGCAGCCAAAAGACAAATAAATATCCAAAAAATCCAAAATAACTTATAAGGTTTTAACATTTTATTTAAAATATACATCAGCAACCCAACCTTATATAAAATTTTCAGGAATTGTGACTTAATTATGATTTAAACTTACTCTTTTTGAAACATGTAGCACTATTAAAGATTTAACACATATATATTAAAATAATTAAAAAAATACCCCCCCTTAATGTGTGCCAAATCTAAAGAATTTAAAGAGCATTAAATAAAATCTAAAAGAATATTCAATAAAAATCAAACATGATACAAATGTTTAAGCCACATTTGAGATATCTATGACATTTAATTCATTCCTCAATTTACAGAACCGAGCTTCATCTAAAGGCTTGGTTAGAATATCCGCTAATTGATCTTGGTTCTAATGTGACTAATCACAATATCTCCTTTGCTAACATGATCTCTTAAGAAATGATGACGAATTTCTATATGTTTAGTTCTCGTGTGTTGGACGGGGTTGTTGGCTATTTTAACGGCACTTTCATTATCACATAATAGAGGCACATTTTAAAATCTATTCCATAGTCCATTAAAGTTTGCCTCATCTACAATAATTGAGAACAACAACTACCGCGGATATGTATTGGCTTGGCGATGGATAAAGCTACAGAATTTTGTTTCGTGGAAAACCACGAAATAAGGGATCTACTAAGAAATTGGCAATTCCCGAAGGTGCTTTTTCTATCCACTTTGCAACCCTCATAATCCGAGTCCGAATATCCAATTAAATCAAAATTAGCACCTTTAGGATACCATAACCCTATATTTGAGGAATGCTTTAAATATGTTAGAATCCTCTTAACAGCTACTAAATGGCATTCTTTAGGGGAAGCTTGAAAACGAGCACACATGCACACACTAAACATGATATCAGGCCTAGATATGGTGAGATAAAGTAAACTACCAATCATAGAATGATAAAGCTTTAGGTCTACCAGTTTACCTCTCTTATTTAGATCAAGATGCCCATTGGAGGCCATTGGAGTCTTGATAGGCTTTGAGTCTTCCATGCCAAACCTCTTGAGCAAATCCTTTACATATTTGGTTTGACTCACGAATGTCCCATTTTGAGTTTCTTAATTTGAAGTCCAAGGAAGAAGCTTAATTCTCCAATCATTGACATCTCAAATTCCTAGACATCATATCACCAATTCTTTGCAAAAGTCTTCGTTAGTAGAACCAAATATAATATCATCAACATAGATTTGACATACAAATAATTCCTCATCAAATATTTTTGTAAAGAGTGTTGTATCAACCTTCCCAATTTTGAATCCTTTAGAGAGTAGAAAATCTCTAAGCCGCTCATACCATGCTCTAGGAGCTTGTTTGAGACCATATAGCGCCTTAGAGAGTTTGTAAACATGATTTGGATATTTAGGGCTTTCAAAACCGGGGTTGTTCAACAAATACCAATCGGATATTTCTCCATTTAGAAATGCACTCTTTACGTCCATTTGAAATAATTTAATATATAAACAAGATGCAAAAGCAAGCAAGATTCTAATGGATTCTAATCTAGCTACGGAGCAAAGGTTTCACCAAAATCCAATCCTTGATTTGAGTGAATCCTTGGGCCACTAACGAGCCTTATTTCTTACCACTATACCATTTTCATCTTGTTTGTTTCGGAATACCCATTTTGTGCCTATTATGTTGTGTTTCTTGGGTCTTTCTACTAAAGTCCAAACATCATTCCGGGCAAAGTTGTTGAGTTCTTCATGCATTGAATTCACCCAATCCGGATCATCTAGAGCTTCATCTATATGAGTAGGTTCAAAAGAAGATACGAAGGAGTAATGTTTACAAAAAGAAGCGACACGAGATCGAGTTTGAACACCCTTACTAACGTCACCCAATATTTGATCTATTGGATGATCTTTGGAGAGTCCGTGATGAATTATTTGAGGTAGAGTGTGAATTTGTTGATCACTCTCCTTTTCATTCACATCAATAGGTTGAACTTGACTTGGTGTAGCGGAAGTAGAAGGCTCAACTTTAGTGGATGAGGGTTGATCTTGTTTATCCTCCTTTGATTTTATGTCTCCAAGCGTCATGTTCTTCATTGCTTCTCTTAATCCTTCTTCACCTACATCATCCAAATTTTCTTGCTCTTCTTGAGAGCCATTAGTTTCATCAAATTCAACATCGCAAGTTTCTTCAACAAAACCTTTATTTTTGTTAAATACACGATACACTTTGCTATTTGATGAATATCAAGCAAGAACCCTTCATCACAACGACTTTGGAATTTTGAGAGCGAACACCCTTTTTCAAGATATAGCATTTGCAACCGAAAACTCGAAAATAAGAAATATTTGGTCTTCTTCCAACAAGAAGCTCATAAGACGTCTTTTTCAAGAGACGATGCAAATAAAGCCTATTTGTTGCATGGCAAGCGGTATTAATGGCTTTCGCTCAAAAACTATCGGAAGTGCCATACTCATCAAGCATAGTTCTTGTCATTTCGATTAATGTTCAATTTTTCCGTTCCACAACTCCATTTTGCTCCGGAGTGTAGGTGGCGGAAAGCTCGTGCTTTATTCAAGTTCATCACAATAATCTTCAATTTTTGTATTTTTGAACTCGGAACCATTGTCACTCTGAATTTTCTTAATTTTAAAATCAAATTCTTTTTGAGCCCTTTTGCAAAGTTTTTAAAGATCGGAGGTTTGGTTTATCATCTAGAAAGAACACCCAAGTATACCTTGAATAATCATCAACAATGACTAAGCAATAAGAATTTCCTCTAATGCTCTTATAAGTTTTTGGGCCAAACAAATCCATATGTAAGAGCTCTAATGGTCTAGATATGGACATGATACTTTTGAAGGATGAGAACTAGCAACTTGCTTGCCCGACGACAAGCGCTACAAAGTCTATTTTTCTCAAACTTCACATCTTTCGAGCCCACAACTAAATCATTTTTAAAAGCTTTTGAGTTGGATCATCCCAACATGAGCTAGTCTTCTTTTCCATAACCATCCTAAGGATGTTTTTGCAATTAAACAAGTTTGAAGACATGACTCATTTGAGGTGAAATCAACCAAATACAAATTTTCAAATCTAAAACCTTTGAACGCTAAAGAATTATCATTTTCTTTAGAGATCACTACTCCATTCTTTGAAAATATGCAAGTAAGACCTAGATCACAAATTTGAGCAACAGATAACAAATTGAAATTTAAAGTTTCTACTAAAGAAACATTTGAAATAGAAAGGTCATTTGAGATAGCGATTTTACCCAAACCCAGTACCTTTCCTTTGCTATTGTCACCAAATGTTATCTTGTCATTTTGCCCATTCCCTACTTCAAAGGTGGTGAACATTTTCCGATCACCGGTCATGTGTTGAGTGCATCCGCTATCCAACACCCAATGTCGTCCACCGGTTTTGTAGTTTACCTACAAAAGAGAATCAAGTCTTTTTAGGTACCCAAATTTGTTTGGGTCCTTGGAGGTTAGTAACCAAGGCTTTGGGCACCCAAATGGCATTCTTTTTATGGTCAAGTATAGGAATGCCAACAAATTTAGCAATAATTTTACCAAAACTATCTTTCTTAAGCACATAGCAAGAATTATAAATGTTATTCTTAGTTGTTTTATCTAAGAGGCAATCATTTGATAGATGACCTACTTCATGGCATTTATAACAAAACTTCCCATTTGATTTTACGAATCGAGGACCTTTGTTATTCATCTTTTTGCCCTTCTTAGGAACATATCCTAGTCCTTCTTTATTGTAGGAGCATCTTTGACCATTTAAGATTTTATTTAGAGTATCTTTACCCTTAAAGCATCTATCAAGACTTTTGCTAAGTTTGTTCACTTGTTATTTAAGTTCATTATTTTCTATCACTAGGTTTTCATGGCATGAAAAGGAATTAGAGCATGAAATTGATGACATATCAATTAAATCATCACAAGAGGTAGATGTGCTAGTTTTTGATATACAACATGAATCGATTTCTAAGCAAGATACATCATCAATAATTTTGCAACTAATCCCTATATCATTTTGAGACTTTGAATGGTCCTTAGCAAGAAGAGTCTCATGAGCTTCCTTTAGTTCCTCATAAGAGTCTTTGAGAGAGAGTATTCTTTTCTCAAAGCTTTATGTTTAGACTTTTCTTTCTGAGATACTCATTCAAGTCCTCAAGCATATCCATTAATTCATCATAGGAGGGTTCATCATCATTTGAGTTTACCTTAAAATCTCCTTTTGCCATAAGACACAAGGGAGTGACGAAGGTGATGAAGTCTCCTCAATAGCGATCTTGGTAAGACCCTTCTTCTTTGGAGGTGTATCATCCTCGGAAGAGTCGAGTCCGAATATTCTTCTTGAGTTCCACTCCCCAATGTGAGCCTCGCCTTTCCGTCTTTATTCAACTTCTTGAAGAGCTTCTTTCCCATGAAAGAACTTCTTCTTGAGGGGACTTGTTTTGTCGTCCCTTTTCTTTGGACATTTTGAGGCAATATGTCCCTTCTCATCACACTCATAGCACCGGATATTTGCATATCGGTTGGTGCTAGAGTATTATCCCTTTTGAATTTTTGAGGACCACTTGTGCTTGGCGCCTCTTCATGAATCTTCTCATTCTTCTTACAAGGAGAGCCATTTCCTCCTCGGTGTCTTCATCATCATCGAGTCATTGAGCATCTCGTCGCTTGACTCCGCCTTTGCCTTAAAGGTGATGTTCTTCTTCTTGAAGAGTTTTGCTCCAAAAGCTCTTCCTTGTCCTTCTTATAAAGCTCATTGGTTATGAGATTTCCAAGGAGTCCGTTGGCGACATTCTTGGCAACTCCGGTGAGTTGAGAAACAACATCATTAAGGTCTCATATTTTTAGGAAGTGCCTAAGTATCTTACGAACAACATCAAAATCGGTTAGTGATGCTCCAAGGCCCTTGAGCTCATTTACTATGTTGTTCAACCGTGAATACATCTCATTGATGTTTTCATGGGGCAACATAATAAAACTCTCATATTTGATTGAAGCATCACAGGTTGGCTTTTTGTGGAGGATGTTCCCTCATGGATTTCGAGAGGGTTGTCCAAATCTCATGGCGGTTTCAGTTGCTCACTCGATTGAACTCATCGCGTTCAAAGCACCAAAAAGAGCATTCATAGCTTGAGCATTAAGATGAGTGTTTCACTCCTCTTGGTCTATTGTGAGTGTGGTATTGATCCCCGAGTGAAACCTTCAACTACAATTCTCCATATGCTTGGGCTCATGTCCTTAAGATAAGCGGTCATCTGAATTTTCCAATAAGCATAGTTTGTACCATCGAAAAATGGTGCCTTGCCTATTGACACCCC
Source organism: Otatea glauca (assembly GCA_036346275.1). Lineage (NCBI taxonomy): Eukaryota > Viridiplantae > Streptophyta > Magnoliopsida > Poales > Poaceae > Otatea > Otatea glauca. The sequence continues at coordinate 15,882,775 of CM070713.1, forward strand.
ATCGCTAGCCATCCTTATTCTCTAGGCGGTGAAGCCCTAAAAAGAGTCCGGCTCGATATCACTTGTAGGATCAAGGATAACCGATAAGAGGGGGTGAATAGGAGGTTTCTAAATTTTTCGACACAATTTAGAAATTACGAATGACACTAAGATATAGAGATGCAAATTGCAAATTCACACTAAATTTCTTTAGCAATCACTTGAGATACTATGTCAAACCAAGTGTAGCAAAAACACTAATGAGCACAAAGACTACCAAGAATATGCTATCAATGAAATAGATTCTCAACAACGAAAAATACCAATCACAAATAAATAGGAGACAAGAACTTTAACCCGTGGTCTCGGAGACTTACGGTCTCTCCTACTCCACGTTGAGATGACTTGAACCACTTCAAGCGGCTCGACTCGTTTGAGTCTTCCTCGATCACTAAGGTAGTTCTTCCCGCTCTGGGTGGCGAACTCGGCCTTCACAACTTGCGGGGCTTCTCACAATCTCCGTTGAGAAGCTCACCGTGCACGATCGCCACCAAGCCGTCTAGGGCGGCAACCTCAGAGTAATAAACCTTGGCGCTTGCTTGAGGTCAAATATCGGTGTCTAAAGGCTCAAACACAAAATACAATAGTCAACCTTGCTTCTCACACTCACAAATGGAAATTGAATGCACAAAAGAGTGGAGAGCACTTGCTAGAAACTCAAATATCATTAATGAGGACCAAGAGCACCTCTAGAATACAGGTGGGAGATATTTATAGCCTCCACCAAACTTTCTAACCGTTGGAGCTCGAAATGGGCAAAAATCTGTTTTTCAGTCTTCACGCCATGTAGGACCGGTAGCAGGGCTCCATTTCAGCAGCTAGAACAGTGCATTTAATGCACTTGTCGAGATCAGTTACAGTCCGGTGCTAGTGCCCAACTAGGGTGGTAGCAGGGCCCTTCATTTTCCTTCTTCAAAAAAGATCTCTGGAATTTAAGCACGGGTGAGGACCGGTGCTACTACTCAATCCGGTAGCACCGGATACCATGGCGTAACTTAGGTTACAAAAGTGCTCAAAAACATACCCTTTGTAATTTTCACACGGGTTATATGTCCGGTGCTACCTTTGTCCGTAGCACCCGCTCCATGTGATAGCAGGGCTACAAAAATGCCAAAATACACCCCTCTGTGATTTTCACACGGGTTATATGTTGGTGCTACCGCTAGTCCGGTAGCACTAGGCTACCATGAAGCGGTAGCAGGGGCTATAAAGCCAAAAAGACCTTCTCTGGAATTTTCACACCACCCTCTTTGGGTCGGTGCTCATGTGCATCGGTAGTATAGTCTTTATATAATGATAGCACCTCATTTCGAGGACTTGATATGTTTTAAAAATGATTTTCTATTTAGAAATACATATATCATCAAGCATCCTTTTGAATATGTAATTTGAGCCTTTAAACCTAAGTGACATCAAGATAAATGTCAAAATCCTCTTTATAGTGCGGCCTAATTCTAGCAAACCGATCTTTTCGCAAACTCCAAGATCGACAAAAGACTAAAAAGAGCCTTATAATTATACCTTTTCACGATCTTGACATATTGATCTTCCATTTGTACCTTCCTTGATATTTCCATGGTCACCAATCTTGGGATTAACCTACTTTCAATATTCTCAAGGAAAGTATTAGTCCATTTACCAAAGTTGTCATTAATTATCAAAACCAAAACAACATGGGTGCGTAGATGCTTTCACTCTCAAGATTCTTGACTTTCAAGACTTAACCAACAGAGCAATCATTATTGAAAATGAGCATACCCAACTTAATGAGGAAAGGAGAAAAGCCGGTTTGACCTAGGCTTGCCTACCTTTAATCATTAAGATATTTCAGGGCCTCAATGCCCAGCGAGGTCCTATGTTTAGACCGGGGTTGCACCACGGTCCTCGCTGACTAACCTACCAAGAGCCCCATTGCAGCTTTCTGGATGTGGCGGACAACACTAACTTATTAATTGCCCTCACAATGTTGTTAAGTGCTTTAATTGTGGGCAAGCGGGACATAAGAGGCCTAATTGTCCCCATCGGCGGACAAATGGGCGAATACTCAGGGAAGACCTCATAATCGTCCACCATCATCATAGTGCGTGGACATGGTAATCCAGCTACGCCTCTTCAAAGATTCCAATCGAGGAGCTTCATTGTAGGATCATTCGCTTTGAATAACATCATAATGGATCGGGTAGAAGAAGCTACGGATGTATGACCTGGTATGCTTTCCATTCCCTCATCTAAGGGTATTGTATTATTTGATCCTGGTGCAATGCATTTTCTTATCTCCAAGAATTTTACACTTCAACATAAACTAGAATGTGTACCCTTGTCAACACCCTTAGGGGTTAATACACCATGAGGATCCTTACGATAACCTTGATCGGAGAAATCAATTGATAAATATCCAAGATATCCCTTTCTTAGCTAATGCATGTCATAAATCTGTTTGAGTTGGATATCATCTTGGGAATGGATTGGTTAGCCACAAATGGAGTCAATATATATTGCGAGTTAAAAACTGCATCTATAAGGAAATCAGATGGGAATCGAATTCTTTATCAGGGAGTTAGGACCAACTAAAATCTTTCCACATCCAAACTCAACTGTATCTCATCTCAAGAGTTGGCTCTCATACCAGTTGTACAAGAGTTCCCTGATGTATTCCCTAATGAACTGCCAGTTATGCCACTTAATAGGGAATTAGAATTCTCCATAGATCTTGTACCTGGATCCACTCCTAAGTCCAAGATACCATATCGAATGAACCCACCAGAATTGGTTGAACTTAAGAAGCAGCTGGAAGAGCTGGAATAGAAGGGATTTATCCGAGAAAGTGTGTCCCGTTGGGAGCACCGATACATTTGTAGGAAATAAGGATGGTGGGATAAGGTTGTGCACCGATTACAGAGAATTGAACAGTGTCACGATTAAAAACAAGTATCCTCTTCCTAGGATAAATGACCTGTTTGATCAACTCAAAGGTGCTTGTATCTTCTCCAAGATAGAACTATGCTCAAGGTTTCATCAAATTAAGCTCAAACCAGAGGATATAAAGAAGACTACATTTGTATCCCGATATGGACATTATGAATACACGGTTGTTCCCTTTGGATGAACCAATGCCCCAGCTGTATTCATGAACCTAATGAATAAGATATTCATGAAATATCTGGATAGATTTGTAGTGGTATTCATAGATGATATCCTAATATACTCTAAAAGTGAAGAGGAGCATCAGGAACATCTATGAACAGCTCTACAGACCTTAAGGGAGAATCAGTTATCTGCCAAGTTCAGAAAGTGCGTATTTTGGCTAAAACAAGTATCCTTTCTTGGCCATGTTATCTCTGGAAAGGGAATACAGGTTGACCAAGCCAAAATAGAGGCCATTAGAACCTGGAAACATCCATCCAATTCGTTAGAAGTCTAAAGTTTCCTTGGATTAGCTAGATATTATTGTAGGTTCATCAAGGGATTCTCTAGACTTCATCACCTATCACCAAACTTACGAAAGGATCATTCATATGACTAAAGCGACAAGTGTGAAGAAAGTTTTGGAAACTCAAACAACTCTTAACCTCTGCCCTAGTGTTATCATTGCTTGAAGAAAGTATAGAATCGTGGTATCTTGTGATACTTCTAAGTCAAGATTAGGTTGTGTACTCATGCAAAAGAGAGTGATTGCCTATGCTTCGAGCAATTACGTCCCCATGAAGGCAATTATCCCACTCATGACTTAGAATTAGGAGTTGTGGTTTTGACTTTGAAAATCTGGAGACATTACTTGTATGGGTCGAAATACATTTTGTATAGCGACCACGAGTCCCAAATACATATTTACCGGAGTTGAACATGAGGCGGAAGATGGCTAGAACTCATTAAGGACTATGATATCTCCATCAATTACCACCGGGAAAAGCTAACGTAGTAGTGATGCATTAGTAGAAAGTCTCAATGTCACCACCTATCCATTCAAAGCTTCCAACCCGAGTTCATTCAAGAATTAGCCAAGATGGAGATCGACTTCAACTTGCCTTGAAAATGCGGAGACATTACTTGTATGGGTGAAATGCATTTGAGTATAGCAACCACAAGAGTCTCAAATACATATTTACCCGAGAGTTGAACATGAGGCGAGAGAAGATGGCTAGAACTCATTGGCTGTGATATCTCCATCAATTACACCGAGAAAAAGCTAACGTATTGGTGATGCATTGGGCGAAAGTCTCAATGTCACCACCTATCCATTCAAAGCTTCCAACCTGAGTTCATTCAAGAATTAGCCAAGATGGAGATTAGCTTCAACTTGTCTCCATCGAATGCCATGCTAGCAACCATGGTGTCCAATCCACCTGTTAGAAGCAGATTAAAGAAAAGCAAACCACGATAGTTTTGTCCTAGAAGAAATCAATAGGATCAAGTCAAACCAACCCTCAAAGTTTAAGCTAGAAGGAGTTCTCAGATTCCATAATCGGATCTATGTTCCAAATGACCTAGAGATAAAGTCCATAATCTTGGAGGAAGCTCATGATACCTTGTATTCCATTCATCTTGGTAGTACCAAGATGTATAAGGATCTGAAAGAAACCTTCTGGTGGAATGGCATGAAAAAGGAAATAGCAAAGTATGTCAATAGATGTGATACCTGTCAGAAGGTCAAAGTAGAACACTAGCGTCCAACAGGCCTACTTCAACCCCTCCAAATTCCAGAATGGAAGTGGGAGGATGTCTGTATGGACTTTATTACCGGCCTACCTAGAACCCTAACCAAGAAGGATGCAATTTGGGTAATAGTAGATATACTCACAAAATCTT